>RJWT010011989.1:0-22848 GCA_004365215.1 Cuniculus paca
TCTTTTACAGACAAAAGAGCATGATTGGTAGTCTCTTACAAGCAAGAGTGGAATTCATCAACACTAACATTATTTGTGGGCAAAAGAATATGAATTTACACAGGAGAAACTAATTGCTAATTTTATTCCTGTTCTTACCACTGGCGGATTATCACTGGCAAACATCCCCCATGTGTTCCAGCTCATGTTTCTTCTGAACATCGTGTGCTCAGTTTCCCCAAAGCCATAGATGTATTGAGAAGGAAGGCGAGTGGAAATGGAAAGGAACATGTCGTTGAAGGTGAAGCCAGGGAGTTGAGAATCCCATCTGCAACACAGAGCACCCCCACCATGCAGAGGTGGAGATCACTGGCCAGGCAAACATGGAGTATATTTAGGATAACTGTCTTACTGAACATCTGAATGCAAGTTCAAACATATGGAATGATGCTGACTGTAACAAGAGCCACAGCTTGGTGGTGAGGCTCCAAGCTTGCATTTTTATTCTGTGGTTCTCAGGACTGAGATCTCCTTTTTTGGACCATGGGTTCATTGAGGGAAAAGATTGTGTCTCATTCATCTCTTTACTGTTGGTTCTCAGTGCCTGGCACACCAGCTTGAATACATGTGAATAAATCAATGAGGTCTAAAAAATGCTTTGCAATTGAAAAATGTAAAATTCTTAAAACAACTCAAGATTGGTCAGAGTACTTACTAAAGAGAGTAACAAAAAAAATTGTAGGAAACACATGGGTCTCTACAAGTGACAGTCTCTACTGGGATGGGGAACCCCCCTCAGGCAGAATCCAGACATTCTGCAGCAGGAAAAGGGGTGGGAGATGATAACTGACAATTCCTCCCATGCTTAATGGTAGTAAAAGGCTTCAAGTCTATGGTAACAATAGAAACAAAGACTAGAAAAAAAGCATCTTTTCTCCCCTTACTAATCTCTATCCAGCTCTGTCCAGCTCTTCAGTTACTATTTCTTAAGGAAGCATAATACAGAACACTCATATCTTATGTTAGCTGTTGTGCTTACTAAACAGAGTCTTCTAGTCTACCTAACAAGAATAGAACATGTATTTTCTTTCTCTGAACTCAAACAATACTTAGTTTTTAAAAAACCTTTGGTTGATTTTTGAGTTAATAACTAATATAAAATAAATTCCCTAATGAAGTAGGGGGAAATTGATGTACTCAACAACACATATAATTATATTATGGCTAACTCTGAGATTAATGTTTCACTTGTATAATTATATTTCCACTCTAATTAGAACCACATAAGCCATGCTTACATCACAGTACCGGAGCTTCTGCGTAGAACCTGGATTCCAAAAGGATTGGTCTGAATCCTGACATCATACAGGCAGTTCGCAGGGGAGTCAACTGGTGAGGAAGGGATGTTCAGAGGTACTGGGACCTCATACCTTTTATTAGTGGAATCATAGATCTGTCAAAAAGAAAGAAGGAAACTCCTTCTGACAGAGTACCAAACTCAAAACTTCTCATGCCAGTACCTATAATCAGTTCCTATGTTTTACTAGTCTGAAGCACAACAGGAGGCATCAGAAATCCCTAAGTAAATAGATGTCAGACCTGCCATCCTACTGTTTCTGACCCAGATCCTGAGCTTCAAAAATGTCTCTGTAAGACCCATTTGAAACCAGTGAGGGCAGGTCCTATGGAGAACTTGTGGTTTAATCATGGAGAGTCTTGTAGGTTGAATGCATGTTTATGGATGTGTGCTATACAAACATATTATGCATGTGTAACTGGGTAAGGTTATGAATATAAATAAGTGTGTGTGTGTAAGAAACCAGAGAATTGAGCTTTCATATGGATGCTCAGACATCTGTACTCTTTGAGCTTCCAGATGTCCAGCTTTCTCATTGCTAAGCCCCACTTTTTGTACCCACCGCTCATTCCACCTTCCCTAACAGGACTGGTCAGTAGAAAACACAAGAAGAGTGAAATGTAACAAAAGGATAGGGTGCATCCCCATCACGAGTGACCATTCCTTTATTTATACTATGATTATCCCACATCTTATGCTCCAGTGAAGCTTTTCCTAAAGCTCTGCTTTTCAAAATTCCATTTCTCAATCAAAAGTAGCAGAAGTTGCCTATGATCCTGTTAGAAATGCAGATGCTCAGCCCCTAACCCAGACCTTCATTTTCACAGAAGGGTGACTCACAATACATTCAAGAGTGAAAGGCAATTTTGAGAGAAGAGCTGCCGAAGGCTGTCTCCACTGGCCCCACTTGGGTACTGAGCAAGCACCAGAAACATGCTAAACTAAATTGGGATTCATCATAAGTGCAAAATGAACGTTAGAATCTGAAGACATTAAGATTAAAAAATTGCAAAATAATCTCCATAATTAAACTTGGATTTCAAGGTGAGGCAAAATCTATTTTAGCACATGGGTTAAATAGAATATTGCTAAAATTAATTGCACTTCGTTTTTTTCAACTACATTTTAAAAATATTCCTGTTAGGAAACTTTTGTGGCTCTCATTGTATTTCTAATAGGAAGAACACAGCACTGGATCTCGAAGTCTGGTTACTTGACAGGTTGCATTGGCATGGGCTGGGAGTCACTGAAAATGCAAATTCTCAGGAGTGGCCAGATTAACAGAATTGGAAACCTTGAGTGAAGCCCAGCAGGCTGTTTTAAGCAGATGCAGGTGATTCTGAAGCATGCTAAAGTTTGAAAGCCAATGAGTTGGGGCTGTGTAGCTCAATGACAAAGCACTTGCCTAGCATGCAGGAGACCAGGATTTGATACCCATATCAGAATGGGGAAAATAGTTTGAAAGCCACTATTACAGAATAGCTAGAAATGTTGGAAGTCAGTCAATGCTTTTCACACGTGTTTACCACAAAGCAGACTATGGGCTGATTCTTCAAAAAATATTAATCATTATAGAAAATTAACAATCCTGATAGATCTAAGGTCACATCCACTAGCCTTCTGACCTTTACCCCTCTAGGCCTCAGTTCATTCATGGGTAAATGAAGGATTTGAACAAAAGGCCTTGCATTGACTTCCACCTATACAGAGCTGTAGCTGTCCATTCTGAGAACCATACCCACAGATTAGGAATTACCTTGACCTGCAGCATGCTCTCTGTGTGGTAGACCACACTTAGTTTGAGGGAGTTGATCTCTCCAGAGAGAGGATCAGAGACAATAGAGTTTGCTGCTGGTGACAGTGGAGCTGCTGCCCGTGTAGATGCTGGGGTCTCCAGAAGGGAAAGGTCAGTGGTGATGCCCGTGGGCAGGTATTGAATGTTACTGGCAGCATAGCGAGGGATGGTATCATAGTAACAAGTGGGCACACCAGGAGTAGTTGTGTGCTGGAACAACAGGAGAAATCGTTGGTTAGCCTCTGACACCAATAAGACTCTAATTACTGAAGAAGCCAGCTAAAACAGACTCAGTCTTAAACAGCTTTATCCATTACTATGGGTTGAATTATGTTCCCCTTCCAAAGTCCTTAACCCTAATATGTAGATACAACTCCATTGGAAATAGGATCTTCGTAAATGATCATGTTAAGTTGAAGTCATTATGCTGGACTGGTGACCTTGTTAGGAGAGGAAGTTTGGACACAAAGGCAATTACAAGCAGGAGAATACCATGTGACCATGAAGGCAGAGATCAGAGTGATGCAGGTACAAGCTAACACATGCCAAATATTGCCATTGCACCACCAGAAGCTAAGCATAAAACATGGGAAAGACTTCCTCACAACCCTCAGATGGAAACAATCCTTACACATTGATCTTACATTTCTAGGCACTATAACTGTAAAGATATAAATTTGTATCATTCTAAGCCACTCACTTTGTAGCACTTTGTACAGCAGCCCTAGCACACACACACACACACACACACACACACACACACACACACTGGTGTCTTGTAATGAATGAACAGTGACAAAGTCTGGAGCCATCACACAGAGCCCTACTCCCAGAGCACTTATTGTACCTGATCCAGTCATGAGGAAATCATTACCTTTTCCTGGCTTTCATTCTCTGTATTGCTCAAATGGAGCCTGACATCACTCTTCCTTTTGTGTTCTCCAATAGATAGATGAAAAACAAATTCACTTAAAATACTCAACACACAATGCACACGCGATGTGTGCTGTTACATCAAATAAGATTTTGAATGATGTGACTGGAGAGGCAATGAGAGTGACATGAGTTTCTTCTGACTCAGCATATTTGATAGAAGTACTGATCACCCACCATGAAGCATTGACAAAATGCTATTGGTGCACTGTTGTGATACACTTCAAGCCATCAACATGTGAAAAGTGTTTTCTAAGTTCCTAGGTACTTGTGAGGTCATTTTTGTAACTCAATATGGTTACTGTCCCAGATCATTACCTCCCAAAGGCACCCCTGCTGCCTGCAGCTCTCCTCAGAAGCAGGATTCTCTGGGTAGCACCTGAACTTCTCCAGGTCACTAACTGGGAGATTCCATTCAATAGAGAATTCTTGTCCCAGGACCAGTCCCTTGAGATCAGTGATGGTCACCACCTAGGGAAAGAGAAAGGAGATGCAGGTGACAAATGAGGTGAGGTAAAACCATCTGAATAAAGTCCTTGCCTGTTGATCTGGAAGACCTAGTTCTTCCTTCAACACCACTTTGAAATATTTGAAACGAACATGTTCCTGATCTTTGTCACCTTGTGGAGTCACTGTGGATATAAGGAATGAGAAGTTCTTGCACCATGGTAAAGAGTGCAAATAACAGGTGCACCTGTCATTTTTAGACTTGCTCTTCTTTTGGTGCGATGCTTATCCATTTGAATAGTAATGACAATAATAGCAACAGCTAAACCTTACTGGGCATTCCTATAAGCCAAGTACTGTGATAAGCATAGTCTCCAGTAATTCCATAAAGTGATCGCATGCTTGGGAGTACTACAGCTGTCTCCATTTTACAAAACAGAAAACTGAGGTCTGGAGAGATTTAGTATCTCACCCAAAATCTCACAATTGGAGACAGTATAGCTAGAACCAGAACCCTATTCTGCCTAACCCTAGGAACCAAGCCCTTATCCTGCACTGTATGTATTTTAAAAATGGAAAGTAGTGGTCCTAAAAATAATGACCTTCCCAGTGCCTGAATAGTCAACTAATAATTATAATCTTCTGTCTGAATAACTCAATAAGACCAAAACTAGATTCAGATTACTCCTTGTGTTTTCTCTCATTATGATTTTTTGTAGTAGTATAAAAACTGTTTAATATCAACTGTGTCTCAAAGTCTTTAATTTCAATAGAAGGACAGATATGTATGTTATGGCTTAAATAAAAAAAAGTTCCCCAAATTATACATGTTCAGAAGTGGAACTTTTGGAAGGTGACTTGACTCTGGGGGTGCTATCATCATCAATCGATTATTTCACTGATAAGTTCATAGCTGAATGTGCTGCTAAGAGGTGAGGCCTGGCTGGGGCACTAGGCTACAAGAACCTTGACTCTGGAGGGTATCTCTTGCTCCGACTCTTGTTTTCTTTCTGCTTCTTGGCTGGCATGAGTTGTGCAGCTTTTATCATGCCCTTCTGCCATGCCACTTCTGCCTTAATTCTTTCTGACCATGGACAGAACTCTGTGAAACCACAAGCCAAATACACCTCTCCTTCATTAAGTTGTTGTATCAAGTATTTGGTCCCAATAACAGGAAGGTTGATTGATACAGTGCAAATACTCTCCAGAACTAGACCAATATAAGAACCAGTGTTTTCTCTGTTACTTGTTGGATCAGACTGTGTATTCTTAAATTGGCAGAAAGCACTCTCCATTCTCTTAAAAGTCCCAGCTCTCACTATCTTCTTCAGAGCTCCAGTGCACACAAGTTCAGGGGACCATATGTGCATACCTAAGTGGCCCTGCCATCTCCCTGTGATATGGTGTCTCTTCCACATGCCAGTTTTTCCTGTGTCTGCCTGAAGTCAAAAGAAAGAGAGAGGCGCCCTGTCAGAATCTCAAGCCAGGGCTTTCTGTGAGGGCCCTACATGATGGAAGAAGCCCTCACCTGTGCAGAAGCATTGTAGACAATGCTTGAAATGGGGATGGCGGGACTGTTAGATAAGACAGTAAAGTCAGTAGGCTCCTTGTCCATTCCGAAGATTATGATATTTGTAAACATGAGGTTGTTGGGGTCCACGTAATTATTGTTTGTAATCTTTGCCTGTAGACGGTTCTAAAAAAAAAAAAGTCAGTTTGGAGATTAGGAACATCACATACAATGTCCTTCTGAGATCTGAAGTTTTTCCTGTGCTCACTTTGGTAGCAAATATACTAAAATTGAAGCCTTATCTTTTCCTCTATATAATGTTGCCAGGAGACTGTCAGGGAAAATGTTGACTCAGGCTCTTGACATCCTAAAGCTTTTAATACTATTTCGTGTTTGCTTTGGTTCACTGGTTCTTTACTGTATTCTATTAGTCAGATAACATGATTCTGACATAATGAGAGTTTAAATGGATATAATGGATATTTAGAAAGCAAGCCAAAAGATGAAAGTACACCTAGTGACCTACCAACACACAAAGCTAAAGACAGATATGTGCAAGGCATCATCACTAAATATGATGAATGTTTACATTTTAAAAAATAATTTAAAAAGACACATTGCCATTAATTCCCCTCAAAGATTTCTTATTTCAAACACATTTGTTCCATTTTTCTTGCCATTTCTGAAGCAGTTCTGGAAGTCCTTTTTCATGTGGGTCATTAGTTGTGCTGTCCTGGCTGTCTGGATGTCCGAATCAGTTTAAAACATTTATCACTCAAGGTCATTTTGACTTTGAGGAAGAGTCACACAATGCACCATCCAGTGAATAAAGTGTATGAGGACACAATGTAATGTTTTTATTTCACAGAAGTTGATATATATGTTTTGAACCAATTGAGGACATACAGCCAGCCGTAAAAAGACACTAAGGAAATAGAACATCCAGGACTACTTCAGAAAATTCCAAGAATGATAGAATAAGTATGTCAAAGCAAACAGGAGTATTTTTGAGGGAGATTAATGGTAATGTGTCTTTCACTGTAATATCTTTTTAAATTTTTAAACATCCACCATATGTTTTGTTCACACCTTAAATACAAAGTCCCCAAATATTTTTTCTTTTACTTTATTAGTAAAAATAAGAGCTAAAATTTATGAAAACCCACTATGTTCCAGGCACTGTGCTAAGTATTTTCCAGGTAATATCTCATTTAAATATCCAAGCAGACTGTGGGGTTAAAGCAGGATTTTTCCCACTTTTCAGATGAGGATTTGGAAACGCAAAGAAGTTAAAGTGACTCATTTAGAGAACCAGAGTTCAAAAGTGGTAAAACTAACCTAGGCAAAGATGAAGGTAGAAATGAACACTAAAGAAAGAAGGGACACTTCAGTGATTATAGAGAATATCACTCCCAAACAAATATGCCCCAAAATACTTGAAAGAGGGACTAAAGTAATAAAATAGAGAAAAAGAGTCCTTTCAACAAAGAGTGCTATATCAAGGGCTCTGTATAAGCAAAAAAAAATGGTGCCTCAATTTAAATCTCACATTTTGTATATAAATCAACTCAAAATAATCACAGAATTAAATGGAAAAGTGAAAACTGTGACTTTTTAGACAAAAATATAAAATATTGAGGATCTAGATATGATGACAAAAAGCATGATCCATAAAATATAATAATGATAAATTATACCCACCAAGATTTATTAATCTTGTGAAAGACTGTCAAGGGAATGAAAACAGAAACCTAGAAATAGAAGAAAAAGTTTGCAAACCACGTATACAACAGAGGACTAGTAATGAAAATGTACAAGTACTTTCAAAACTGAACAGTTAAGAAAAAAGCAGCCAAATAATCCAAGTAGAAAATGATGAAATGAATACATAAATACTTAACCTAAAAGAAATGCAAATGTCAAATAGGCCCATGAAAAAGATTTCCAGCATCATTAGACACTGGCAAACAAACTAATGTCACAAAAAGATATCATCACACACTTATCAGAATGGGTAAGATGAAAAGTAGTGACAATACCTAATGCTGGAGATGATGCAGAGAAACTAGATCATCCACGCATTGCAGGAGGAAACTGATGTGTTCCGCTCATATGAGACTCTGCCAGGCTCAGTATGACGTCTGCTCAACATAGCGCTGACCCCTAAAACAACAGCATATCTCTCCTACACTAACTCCTGTGCTGGTCTTCTGGTCCCAGAAAAATAAACTTTCAGTCTCCCTTTCGCACACATGGCAAAGGTCCTCCAATACCCCTCCCAACACCGTCCACTCAGGTAGTCTCCACCCTCTACTCCAAAAAGTCCTCCAGTTCTACCCCTACATGATGACCTGTCCACTCACATAGTCTCCATCCCTATCGCAATCCCAAAAAAGCGACTCCCCTGCTTTGTCTTCCTTGAGGGTTCTCGCAATCTCCAGCAGCCCTCCTGCACCAGCAATAAAGGCTTTCTTTTATCTCTGTCTTTGTCTCTCAACTACGCCCAAAAACCTAACAGAAATATGTAACAGTACAGTCATTCTGGAAAATAATTTGTGAGTTTCTTGTAAAACTAAACATGCACTAATGTAAGACCAGCAACTGGACAATTGGGCATTTGTACCTGAAAGAAATGAAAACTTATATTGTACCCAAATCTGTACATAAGTTTTCATAGCATTTTTATTTTAATTAGTATAGTCCATGACTGGAAAGAACCAAAAACCCTAGATCAGATGAATGTAGAACAAAAGATGATATATATATACCTTGGAATGCTTTTTAAAAATAAAAAGGAACAAAATACAACAACTTGGTAGAATTTGGAAGGAATTATGCTTGATAAAAGGGTTTTACATGCCATTTGATTCCATTTATATAAGCATTCTTAGAAAGACAAAGTTACAGAGGAGGAGAACAGTTTAGTGGTTGCCAGGAGCCAACAAAAAGGCTGGGACAGGAGGCGAGCTGGTATAATAACAACAGGAAGGGTCTTTGTGGAGATGTTCCATGTCCTCATAAAAGCAGTGCCAATATCCTGGCTGTGAAATTGCACTGCACTTCTCTAAACTTACCATTAGGGAAATCTGTATAAAGGGCACATGGAAACCCTTCACTGTTTGTTATTACATCATGGAGGCAATTAATTTCCTCAAAATTAAAATCTTAATAAAAGAATTTTTCAGAAAAAACATAGAAATAAGGGATAACAATCCCTAAAATGTAAATCTCTGCCCATACATGATCAGATTGCTAAGAAAAGCAAATTAGAATTCTCAAATTTTCTGCTAGTCCCACACCCTTGTCTTCCTCTTGGTCCCTTGTGAAATAGAAATGAAATAAGTGATGATCTGTATCCTCCAACTTTTCAGAGTTACCATGTGATGCCTGTGCCCAAAGCCTAGTTCTTAGGGGTGGAAAGAAAACAAACCTCAAAAGGTACTTCATAGCCTCACTAGCATTTGTTATTATTTGATTTCTTGATGATTGCCATTGTTTCTGGAGTAAGACAGAATCTTAGCATTGTTTTTAATTTGTATTTCTTTTGTTCATGAAAATGTAAACTAGTATAACAACTGTGTAATCAGAATAGAGATTCCTCAACAAACTAATATAGAAATATCATTCAACCCAACTATTCCCCTTCTAGATACCTTTCTGAAAGAGTTAAAGGCATCATATTACAGTCACACATGCATACCCAAGTTTATGGCAACACAATTCATAATAGCTAAATCTTGGAAGCAGCCTATATGTCCATCAACAGGTGAATGGGTAAAGAAGATGTGGCATTTATACACAGTGGGGCACTATTCTGCTATAAAGAAAGATAAATTTGAGTCATTTGTAGGGAAAAAGATGCACCTTGAAACTGTAATCCTAAGTGAAATAAATCAGACGCATGAGTTTAAATATTATGTAGTTCCATTTATATGAAAGTCCAAAATATAAATAAATAAAAGAGCAAAATAAAAGCTAGATGAAAGGAAACAGGAGGAGAGAAAGATCTTTTGCAAATGGAAAAGGACCCAAGAGATGGATGGGAGAAGTAGAGAACATAAAAAAGAACTAAGATGTGTCTTGTACCTGTACCAACTAGCCACAATAAATGTAATCATTATGCATCACAAACCTGTGTACTAATAGAAAAAGAAAAAGGGCACTTCACTTCTCACCCACCCTCATACCCTATACTTGCACCCCTCAATAACATAGTTCGAAAGTCAGAACCCATCACATAAAGTTCAAAAGCAATGATTTTTTTCCAGGGGGGGAAATCACAATTTCAGTACAGAACTCATGCATCTGCTAATGATTATACATTTTCATGCTAACTAGAATCTTCTCTGGGACCAACAAAATCAAGCACTGTCCTGATTTCACATGGGCACACATCAATACAAAAAACAAAAACTCAAAAAACAATCACAGCAAGATTGCATATAAGATATATGTTCCTTGGAATCAGTACTTACAGAAGTAACAGAGAAATCATACAGAATATACTTTTTTTTATCTACAGCATCTGAAAGAGAAAGATGTGTGCATCCTTAAGTACAGGAAGTTGAGGAACTGGGGAGTCACCTTTGCATTTAATTTGTTCATCCAAGACTTCCCCATTTTTATCAACCTGCACAAAATTTTCTTGAACCACTTGGACCATGAGTGCCAAACACTCATGGCACTTTGTATTACCATTTTTCAGGCATTTATAACATTTCAACTTGCACTATCGATATCTATATTCAGATTATAGTTTTTACACTAGACTAAGGATGAATTCCTCAGTCATCACTTATGTCACTTTCATCTTTACAGCCCCTGCATAAATGTAATCATAAGTAGCAATTAAACATTAATAAATTCTAATTCTTTTATCTGTATTTGTATATTTATTTATTTTCTTTAATGCATGTTCATGGTACATGTTTACATTCCTTGCATGGAGCTGGAACATGTTCATAACACATCTTAATTCCTTTTTACATCTACTTTCCCTCCCCTCTTTCTCTCTCTCTCTCCATCTCTTGATTCCCTAAACATTTGAGAAAGAGCAGTCTCTCTACTCCCTATTATCTATCTTTTATTTTGTTCTTTCTCTAATTCTATCCAGGACAGGATTTTTATACAATGACAAACTATAAGTTTATATACAATTTTCATATGAAATCACTGCAGTGAAAAAAAAAACCACTAGAAACTAGGCCAAACTACATAACATGTAGTATAGAAAATAAATAAATATACAAATACAGATAAAAGCAGTACTTTTACAAAACCTTTAACAAAATGCATTACTTTGTCTTAATAATGATATCCACAGGACAGAATCAGTAAGCTGAATGCAATAATGGCTGTTGGTTTGGGAGCATCAATAACACATAAGGTGCACATTTGAAGTCTATTTTAATCCATTGTGCTTGGCTTATGAAACTTTCAGAATAACCTTTAACTCACTAACTCTAAGCTTCAGGAATAAATGACATGATAACAGGGTAGCTCTTTACTTTCAGCTATGGCCCCATAAGGAAGCCTACCTTTAGACACACCATCATCCCAGTACAGCTCTCCTTTTGCTTCTCTATTATAGTCCAAGGCGACAATGAGTCCCAGAGAATTCTTCCGACTGAGAAGAGAAATTCCCAGTTTCAAAGAAAGAAGAACAGATAGAAGTATGCAAAATCAGTCCTTTTGATCCAGGGACTGGTCCCCCCAAAATCTACCTCAGAGACTGAATAAATAGCAGTGTTGTATGGAAACACAAGAGTTGAGGATAGTCAGAGAGCGACGTTTAGTAGAGACAGAATAAGGAGAATGATAAAGAGAAGCAGTACTTGTTGAAATCTGGGTTTGAGATTATTCTAATGAGTATTTTATTGTGAGCTTACCATGCACTAGATATTTCTCTAAGTATCCTACATACTAAATATACATACACACATATATATGTTATTATTTATATTCCTTCATATATTATTTATATTCATATCATAATAATGCTTAAAAGTCAGATTAGCTTCCTCCTTAGTTTACTAATACTAGGTAAAAGCATAAAAAGTCAGCTGCCCACAATTAACCTGTTTGGTGTGCTATAAACCCAAGGTTTCAACTCAAATTGTCTCCAAAAGCTGAGCTCTTAAACTCCAAGGTATGTCGGTTTTCATGTATTACTCTCATCTCCCATTTAATTTCTGTTCTCTCGTGCACTAGGGAATATATCTAAGGATAATTTCTGGTCATAGAAATCCTCATAGATGATTAGTCTTATAATCTAATTTAATCCAAATGTGAAGAACTATGGAAATGAAAAGGAACTTCTGCTACATTCATCTCCATGAAAGAGGACTCAGAGGCCAATTCTGAACCAATTCTGAAAGGAGGAAAGGAAGATTGCTGAGTGGAGGTTCTTCCCTGACCCATTCAGTCTTGGTCCCACTTGCCTCCCCACATAAAGCCCTGCACAGAAGAGCACCAGAGTCAAAACAAACAGGAGCTTACCTGGTCTCTGTGGTTGTGTTTGGCTGCTGGGTAGGGAATATGTAGCCCCCTCGAAGATGGAGCCCTATCCTGTCACCAGGGAGTAGCATATCCACAAACTGCTTCCTCCATTGAACAGCCACTCCCTAATCAGCAAAATATCGACAGAGCAGATAACTGACTGCATGGGTTTGGAAGTCCCTAGGAATTATTTAGTTCAGTTGCCTCATCTTAAAGAAGAGGAGGCTGAAGACCCCCAAGTGAAGTGACTTCCTCAAGATATACAGGCAGTACAGGGCAGAGCTCAAACTACCTACTTTCTTTTCCTTTCAGCACACTCTGTGATACTGTTTGGATATTCTGTGTTCCCCAAAGATCCATTTGTTAATGGCTTGGTCCTTAGCTTCATGCTGTTGGGAGGTGGTGGAAACCTTAAGGGGTGGGACCTTATGGGCAATTTTAGGTCATTGGGAAAGTTCATCCATAGGGACTGTGGGACCCCAGGCTCTTCTTTCTCTCTTTCCCCTCCTGGAAATGAGTGAGTGATTTTGCTCCACTATACACTACCATCATGATGTGCTACATTAGGCCCAAGGCAAAGAGGTCAATCCATCAAGGACTGGAACCTCCCAAACTGTGAACTCAAATAAACCTTTTCTCTCTATAAGTTGATCATCAAAGGTATTTGCTATAGTAACAGAAATCTGACTAGCACACTATTTTAACAACTGACCTTGAATTCTCTGTTATTATAAAAGCCAGTAACTAGCACTAATAGCTAAACAGCAACAGGTTGATACAGTGAATTTCCACAAACCTATTCCAGATATTAAGTCATTTCATTGTATATTTCAAAAAAGAGTATTAAAGCAAAATGTTGATGTCTCCCTAAAATTCATTGGAACTTAATACCCAACTGTGATAGTATTACAAGATGCATAATTAGTTAAGTATTGTAAGATGTGTAATTAGTTTTGGGTAGTTAAGTCATGAACTCTCAGTAAGAAGCTGCCATTGATGAGGCAAAGTGAGCCTTCACCAGAACCTGAATTTCTCAGTCTCTGCCTTGACCTTGGACTTTCCAACCTCCAGAACTACTAGCAATAAATTTTTGTGGTTTACTAATTACCCAGTATAAGGTATTTCATTATACTCTCCTAATGCACTAAGACAGCTCATAAAAAAGTACCCATCATTGACCAAATATAAAACTGTGTAACATTATTCTAGCCCAGGTTCCCCAAGCTGCTGGTTTAGAATTGCCCTCTACTAGAGACAGATCTCAGAGAAAGCTGGAGCCACTTCACTTACAGTCTCATAGTCATACCAGACGGCATCTGGTATGTATGCTTTCACGTGGTCCACACCCTGGGGAGACAAAAGCAATACACACATTAGCATCCCCTTTGCAGTGTATAGAACACCTTCACTGTTATATGGTCATCTGAACAATTCTAAGGCAGAGCTGAGGTCATCCCGTTCTTTTTTTTTTTTTTTTTTTGCAGCACCGGGGATTGAACTCACGACCTTGCACTTACTGGGAAGGCACTTAGACCGCTGAGCTAGATCCCCAGCCCTGGTCATCCCATTCTACTCATGAAAATAATACAGAAAGTTAGAGAGGTTGAAAAGTTTTTCAAAGCAAAACTGTACATAGATCTTGTTTGTTTTGCTTTAATACTCTAAATTTTCTAGGAGAAACACAGAGATTTAATTCACTGGATCATTTGTGCTGAGAGTTGGGAGGAGACTGAGCCAGCCAGATCTTCTGGGAGTTTCCCAGCAGGGCTACTTCTTGGTTAGCAGGCCCAATCATCAGATGGTGTGCCTAAAACATCAGCTCAAAGGACCTTAACAAGCATACATTGACAATATTTCATGCCAAGAATCTGCTTAGTGTAACCCTGATCCTTCCTCTCTATACTTCCCATTTCATTCCTGCCTCAAATCACTGTTACATGTGACATATGTGGTCCTTTACACATGGTCTTCACCTACTTTCTGCTCTTCTTCACACCTAATGTCTTTTTCTAACCTAACCCAACTCTCTCAGCATAGCCCATGTTGACAAGGAAATACAGACACATGGTCAGCATACAAACACCAAAGCACTTAAAGGCCGTATCAGTGCCATAGCCATGTGCCTCAGGACTCAGGATTCAAGGAAATTTTACAACATGGAAATTGTTTTAATTTCTGGGACATTGGGACCAAGAATTACCATTGTTCTAATTTCTAAACTTTCATGATCTCTCATTTATATTCATCTTTATATTTAAATGTAATAGATACTCAGGATCTAGCTTATTCAGCTATAAAGCCGTGAAGGTAAGTTCAATATCCCACTTCGTTATTTAGATTACAAACATACTTCATATAAAACAGGCGTGATGAGGAGTCCAGGTCCCCATAAGAACTGCTCATGTACGTCCCATGTGGTTGGGTCCTGGTAGAACCTTGAAAACAGAGAGCAGGATGATGAATGTAGAATTTCCAACACAGGACTACAGCACACTGTGTGTTAGCTGACCTTGTTACACTAACAAGGTAAAGTGAAATTGGATCCTGAAGGTGATCAGGAAACTCACTCATGCACCACGGGTCTTGCTACTGTCTCCCCCAGAGTGTGAGCACGGTAGAAGAGGGTGTAAAGATAGGGCAGCAACATGTAGCGGATGTTCAGATAATGTCTGGAGGAATTCAATAGCAGAGAGTCAAAACCAAAGGCAGCAGGGTCCTGGTCCTAGAAGGAAAAGGAAGCAATTACTATTTCTATCATAGTTTATAAATTCTCTGGTGATAACAAACTTTCCTGAATGGAAATACCCATGTTCTCCAACCTCAAGAACTCAAGAGCATTCCTGGAACTGAAAGGATCTTGGTCCTATTTCTTTGTTTTATGACTGAAAAAACAAATAAAAGTTTGCATGTAGAATTACAAGTAGGTGGCAGAGTTCTCACTTGACACATGTCTACTGAGGGCAGGCTACATCAGCCCCAGAATGAAAAAGGAGCCCACAGGGGCTGGCATGTACCTAAAGGGGACATAGTAGGTCCTTCACTTTCCACAGCCACCCCAATTTATTTAATGTAAATTTTCACAATATTTCACTTGGAAGATACTACTAAGTTGTATTAAACTTAGCTGTACTGGTAAAAAAAATGTTTCAAATAAATTTTTATAAGCCACATTGCCTGCTACCATGATCTATAATTCATCTTTTCCTTTCCATGCAGTTTAATGAACTTGAAATTTAAAAAAGAAATTTCATGACAAACCTAGACATTTTCTTCTGCAATATTTTCATTATCACAATTTGTTTTATTTTCTTTATCCCAAAGATAATCACCTCTATTTGTTCTACAATATACAATATGTAAAGAAATCATAATAAGTTTTAGAAGATTTTATTCAAACCCTTTAAAAAAATAAAGCTAATTTCCTTTTAACCAGGAGACAGAAATTTTCTATCCCTGGTTGGCACTCAAGCTGCTCATTTTCTTTATAACATGAAAGATATGAAAGACATCCATGCTATATTTAGACTGTATTATTGGTACTAAATTTTGGAGAAAATTTTGTGAATTTATTCTTTTTTTGCTCCCTAAAATGCCCATCCTCTCACTAAATAGTTTTATGCCTGGCCCCCAATCCAAGGTTCCGGAAATTTCTGAGGTGAAACAAAATAAAAAAACCAATATTCCATAGCACTAGTCACTCTAGTTCTCCACTAAGAAAGACTAGAGCCGCCCTGTCCTCTGTGATGGTCACAACCTGTGTAAATATTATTGGACACTTGAATAGTGTTAGTAAGACTGAGGGACTAAACTTCTAACTTTATTGGCTTGTGGTTAATTTACATATAAATTTATGAATGAATTGATGTAAAATATTATACCCATCAAATGTCATTATTCTGATAGCATTATATTTCATTTAATTGTTGAAAATGCAACATATAGAGATGTGACCCAATTGTAAAATTCATACTGAATTTTGAAGAGTTGGTGGAAAGAAAGAAAAATAAAATAACCTAATAACAGCCTGTGTTAAACACAGACTGAAATAATAATCCTATGAATAAGCTGAGTTACATAAACTATATTTTAAATATCCTCTATTTCATTTTACTTTCTATACTTAAATTTGAACTGACATGAATGGCTCTTATTATAATTCTTTCAGAAAGAGCTAGTTTAGAAAAAAGAAAACTAGCACTCTTTAACCTAGCTACCCGCATGAGCTGAGTGTTTTTATTCATACAAGTCTTTAATTCATCTCTGCATGAAGAGCACCTGCCTTACCTGCTCCCAATCACCTGCTTAGACAATCAGAAATGCTTCATCTCTCTCTCTCCCCAGACCAGAAGTTGGCAGGAAAGCCCAAAGATAAAACACTTGGAAGGTTTTACTCTTAATCCTTTCAGGTTTGAGAACTGTCATTGCCAAAGTCAAGAGCTGCAGCTAATATCATCATCAGGAAGTTACTCTACTGAGTCTATTAAAAGTTAAATCATTCGATCTGAAATATTTCAAGGGCAGATTATTTCATTAAAAGAAAGGAACCCCACCCTACTTGCCCCTTCTACTACCATAAATACCTCAAGAGGGACTTTGGACCCATCTGTATACTTGCTTATCAGAAATTTTATTTTGAATAAAGAGGATAAAGATAGGGTGGATCATGTGAAGTAGTAGATGTGTGTGAGGGTGTGTCTCCCAACCTATTTCTAAAGAATGCTCTGTTCTGTCACAACAAAGTAAAGCTTGTTCAGATCGCTGACCTGCCTCTCCCTAAATTCTCCTTCCTCACTGCCCAATATTATGGTAGTCTCCTTTGTATTAATTGAAGTAAAAACTAAATCTCCTATAAGATGATAACAGGAGTGACAGAAGCACCATAGAAAATTTAACAAATCTTGATATCTGTTTTTTAAGTTTATCACCCAATATTATCCATCTTCTGTAGTTAAGGCCCACCCATAGCATTTTTAAGATTATACAACGTAAAAAGTTTTCATCACTTCTCTTAGGGAACTTACACGGAAACCAGGCCCATTGTGATTTCTTGACAATGGATAAAATGCCCCTAGCTGCATCCACCTTCTGCAGAGCTCTTCTGTGACATTTCTTGTATAACCACAGATGTTAGCACCTACCTGGAGAATTAGCACACATACAGTACAGTGGTTACTAAGAAAACTAAAAGCATTGACTGTCTTCTTGTATGATAAAAGAGAACCTCTATTGCCATCAATCAATACTTAAAAAGACTTCAGAGTCCCGGGACAAGCCTCCCTCCACATAAGAGAAGAAAAGAAGTATACATCAAGAACACAATTAGAAAGAGAATACTGACTGATCGTGTAGACATTGGTTAAAGACTATGGTTGTAGACCACTGAAAATAGAGGGCTATTCCTAGGGCTGCTCCTCAGCGTTCAGTTCCCAATTTCATACTTCCCTATTGAGTGATGCTGTCTGGATAGGATTTTTCTGTCAATGCTAATGTATTTTATTCATAGTATCTCTTCCTTATCTCTAGAGAGCCCATGGGTGAAATCGGGAAAACTGACTTTCCATATGCAGAAGATTGAATCTAGACCCATATCTCTCACCGTATACTAAACTAAAATCAAAATGCATCAAAAATCTAAATGTTAAAAGAGAAATAATCTGATGGAAGAGAAAATAGGTAAAACTCTTGAGGACATAGGTATAGGCAAAAACTTTCTAAATAGAACCCAAGTTGCATGAAAAATAACATCAAGAATCAACCAATAGAATCGCATCAAATTTAAGAGTTTCTGCAGAGCAAAGGAAACAACCAATGGAGTGAAAAGACAACCTAAAGAATGAGGAAAAAAAATTGCCAGCTCTTCTTTTGACAGAGGACTAATGTCTAGAAAATACATTAAACTAAAAAAAAAAAATCAGATCCCCCAATGATAAAGGTTTATTATCCTATCTTTAAAAGGCAAATCAATCAGAGAAATTAATTTTTCCAATACTTATCACAAAGGGACATACGCTTCTTAGTTTTCAAACACCCTAAAAGACTGGTAATGGGAGGAGTTTCAAAGGACAAAAGGTTAAATTCCTTGGATAGTAATGGGCTCACCATGGGAATACCAAACAAGTTGAACTCAAGGATACTGGGGATTGACCATCGGAGGTCATCCCACGTGGCTGCATTGTCTCCCAACCAATGAGCAGCAAATTTGCCAGATCCAGCAAAAGTTGAACGAGATAAAATGAAATTCCTAGTACTGGGGAAGATGGTCTCCATGGCCCTGAAAAGAAATACAGCCAATTGAGTATTAGCTGAATATGAAAGAGAGCAATGGGCTTTACAACCTAACTGAAAAAGCTTTTGTGGTGTCAAAAACTAAGTATGCAAACTAGTTAGCATTTATAAGTTTCTTTCCCACTTCTGGGTATGGTTTCAGATTTCATATAAGACAACACAGACCTCTATGTTTCAGATCTCCCAAAATGTTGTCTGGGTTGCTATTCTCCTGATTATATTTTCTCTCTTGTTAGATCTGGTTGTTGTCTTGCCCTTTTAGTAGACAATAGATTGATTCCACATGCTGAGTTTTAGCCTTATTTTCTACCACAAAACAAGGTTTTTCTAACTTCCCTTGGTTCCATGCCATCTTGCTTATGCATAATCCATATTAGCACAACACCAGCACACACAGTGGAACTCTTTGTCCTCACGTTCACTTGGTGTTGGCTAGCAGACAAGTCACCCTTATTACCACTGGCTGGAGATTTATTGCTCTCTGCAATCATCTGTCATGGAAGAAACATAGTCTAATCTACAGAGAGTGAAACTGAAACAGGAATGAAGAAATCTGAAGTTGCAGTTTAGAGGAGGCCATTATGCCAACATAGATTAAATAACATTCAGGTTTTCCCAGCTTTGAGAAAAAGCCTTCCTCAGAGATCTAAGTTAATCTTTTCTATTTCCCAGGTCTGGTTCATGTCATGAGCCCTGAAAGGATCTGTTCTCCTTCTGCTTTTAGCTCGCCTGGTTTGCCCAGTGACCCCTGTCCCCCACTATGCTTTCAGTTAAGGTTCAGCCAAGTCTTCCTATGCCTTTAGCTCACACAATGCCCAGTGTATGGAATGAAAATCTTGCCAGGCATGGTGGACTAACCCCTTCATGATTGTATAGAACTTTTCATACATGGAGACACTGGCAACAAAGTGATATGAAGCTCTTTCCTCCAATCTTTCCTGACTCTTTCTCACCATTGATTCACTCTCCCTCCCACTTCTCATCCTTAGAATTAGCTAAGAGTTGACATTATCAGAACAGGAAGGGATTACTGGAAACATCAAGCCATTCAAGCCTCTCATTTCAGAGAGAGAGATTGGAAAAAAAGAGGTAAAAATCAGAGATCGATATCATTCTTCTAAGTGCTTTGCTTTTGCTAAAATACAAACTTGTGTATATACTTTGTGAAGATTCTCTCTTGCCTGGACATCCCAGCATAATGCAAAACGCTAAAGGCAAAATCATGCTGGCAAGCAAAACAGACATAGTCTCTACCTCTAACTCATCAGGTTCTCTGTGTGCCCAGCCTGCTCCTTTCTTTCTCAGGCCGGGAATTTATTTCAACACGACTTCAGTATGCACACCACTCATAAGGTTAAGGACACAGAGGTGACTTTGCCCTCAAGGAACTTACAGTCCAGCCACCAAAAAATATGACCATCTAAAAATTATGATGCATTCTTGTTGCATATTGTAATATGAGAAATGGCACAAAAAAGGAGAAAATATTTTTGTAAACAGTCAAGACTTCCAGACTGACAACCTAGATAAGTACATCTTTGCAAAATGGACAGGACAAGGAAGGCTGTCTTGTATACAAACAGCACATGAAAAAAATGGACAGCATTTGAACTTGGAAGTAACAAAAAGTTGTATATTACCAGAGCATAAAGCATGAGAAGTAGCAAAGATGAGAGAAATTTAGGTGATGGATTATCTCACAGCTTGTGCTAAGGTGATTAAACTTTATTATAGTGAAAATAGTTGGCTACAAATAATTTTACATCAGGGAAAAAAATGAGAAAATTTGTGCCTCAGAAAAACTGCTATTACTGCTGAGTAAAATAGTACGTCTTAAACTTTATCATACATTCAGTACACTCAGAGAACTTGTTAAAATGCAGACTGTGAATCCCAACGTCTAGGTTGAGGTCCAAGATACTGTATTTTTAAGACATTTCCTGGCAACACTGACACTGTGGTCCTAGGGCCATACTTCTAATACAAAGGGTAGAGGATAAATCAATTGAAAATTAAAGCCAAGGGAGACTGATCATAGGCCAAGTATAACACTTTATGTGGGAGGTGAAAATGACCTTAATTAAGAAGAGACAATGAGAAAAAAGATGAAAGATGGTTACAGTGATGTTTCAAAAGTAGAGAATGGATTTTATGTGGGTTATAGCAATGTTTCAAAAGTAGTGGGCTGATTTTATGTGGGTACATGAAATAAAGAAAGGACGATCCAGTTTTTCACTTGAGAGTCTAGGAGACAGGAATAGTGTTGCTACCCACCAAGATAGGGAATTTAAAGAGTTTCAGAAATGATTAGCCAGAGTGGAGAGGTCAGCAGAAAAAAGGCAAGAATCAGAAAAGTGTTGCATGAACCAATAATGAAGCCAAGTAGGGAAGATTATTGAGTTTATTTGTGTCTGAAAATCAATGAATTACAGATTCTGATATCATTCAAATAAGTTTTACAACAAAAACCATGGGAAGGAATAAGTTACTTATGCGTTGCCATGGAATGGAAAGAGAATAAGCCTAACATTTGAACTTCAAGTTTGCTCAGTGAAAGAACTGATAGAAACAATTCGGATATAGAGGAACACAGAGATGAGAAGGAATGGGAGTAAAGAAAGCAAGATACCAGGTAGAGTTGGGTCTCAAGGACCCCAGAAGCCAAGAAGGTTCAAAGAAGTAGTCATAACTATATGCCACAAAGATAGAAAATTCAAGTACGATGAAGACTGAAACACTCTATGTGAGTATATCACAGTCCCCTGCCCACCAAGGAGTTCTAGAATCACTAGACAAACAGAGAAGAGGAAGATTTCAGTTCTTTCCTTAAGTGCTGGAAGATGCCAAATAACCCATCAAACACTTCAGTTTCCTCATCTTTGTTGAAGATCTAAAATTAAAACCATCTTAAGTTTAAATCCAAGTTTCTTGCTTTCATAGATATAAGGGTGATATTTTACATTTCCCTGAGGAAAGAACTGGGTGAGTGGCAGGACTATTTCTCAATTTACAAAATCATCACTAATAAAATTCATGTGACAAAGTGTGGAAAGGATGAAATCATTTGCAGTACACATCAGTCTCCTTGTTAGATTTTTATAATGAATGACGGTGATTTATTATTCATTGTTAAAGTCAAGCAACTCTGGTGTGGTGACAACAGCACATTCTGAACCAGAATCTGGAAAGGGCTGACTTTCAGTTGGGGTCTAAGTGCCTCACATAGTATTGCCTGTGACTATCCTTGAAATAATAATGCTCGGTAACCATAAGCCAATTAAAATTAATCCCCTACAGAAACCAAAGTTTTACAAGAGAGGGCCTCTAAAGTATCCTATGAGATCAGTTTCCATATCCTGATAACTGAAAATAATATTTGAGTAATATACCTATGAAAAAGAAGAAAATCCCTCCACCTTCCTCCCCCCACCTTCCAATTCTGGAATCAGGAGACAGCTGAGTGCTTACGTGTTGGTAGCTCTTGCCATGGAGTAGCCGTACAAGCTGTGAACATCATAGTGAAGGCCCCAGTGAAACTCTGTGTCCATGCAGAGGGTTCTGGCAAACAGTAAGCTATCCAGGATGTCTAGGAGGAAGCATCATCACTGAGGCACTTCTCTACCCATCAACTTTAAACACAACTTTAAATCCAATGTTTTCTTCCTGGTTCCTGTGCCTTCCCTCCCAATCTCCACCCCACGAAATCTTTTCCAGGTTTTCAGTTCTATCCTAAATACCACTTGTTACCTGGGGCCTAGCCTGAGCTCCTTCATGTGTTTTTAAAGTTAACTTGTGTCCCCTTGAATGCATTAAGGACAGTAAGAGTGAAAGCAAGTAATTTATTATTCAAACCTGTTGAGCCGTGGGCACCTTGGTCTGAGATTAAATATAAAGTATATATTGTTTATCTACATCTATTTAAGCAAGAATTGAGTGAACAATTAAAGATAGGAGGGCAGTGAAAGAGAAAATTCTCAACTTTATATTATAGATCCCACTCACACTTTTAAAACAACAAAAAATGAGATGGGTCACTTGGGTGAA
>RJWT010011990.1:0-22807 GCA_004365215.1 Cuniculus paca
CAGGTGGAAAGGTAAGATACATAAGCCTTAGGATGTTGTTATTAAAACTAATAACTTCTAAATACCCAGGGATATATAGTGAAGGATTGTTTTTCTCCTCCCTGCCATTAACCTGAGATAGCTCAGATTAGGTTTCTGTATCCTTTTTCTTAACGTGCGTGTGTTATATTTGAGGGCAGAATGTAGTGCATATACTCAGATCTGATCCCTTCTTTGTAGCAGCTACACTGTATCTTCTGTGTGGGCCATACTGAGCCATGCTGTGCAGCAGAGTACTCTGTAGTGATGGAGAGGTGCTGTATCTGCCATCCCGGTTGGGAGTCGCTGGCCACAGTTGGCTATGGAATACTTGACATGTGACTAGTATAATTTCAGAATTACATTTGTAATACTTTTTCATTTGAATTTAAATAGCCTTATGTGGTTAGTGGCTACTGTATTAGACTGTGTAAGTTTAGAAGTCTTTAACTTAGGTGCTGGCTTCAGGAACCCCATGTGTGCCCAGAAATGGAATTCCAAATCTGCAAGTGTGTACCTTTTGTAATGGCAAGAGTCTTATGGACCCAACTTCTCACCTGAGAAAAGATGAACTATATTGTGAATACCAGGAAGCTACAACTGTTCTTCTTACATGTGGTGAAGGAAGAGAGACTAAAGAAGTTCAGCCTCTTGACACATGTGGTGTAGTTGAGTGTGTGTTTTTTAAGTGTGCCAGTGTGTGCCTAGCAGGATGCTGCTGAGGCCTGTGATCAATAAGCAGCAGTGAAAGCTAATGTGAGGTGTGACTGCTGAAGGGGTATTGGATATGACTGATACCAAATTAACAAAAGTGCTGTAGTGGCTAAAGGTATAGTTTAGTGGTGCATGTGCTTAGCACATACAAGCCCTAGTTCTATTCCAAGTACCAAAAAAGAAGAAAATCTAGACAAAGTAAGAAGTTACTTTGCTAGGTAAAGGACTTTTCAAGAACAGAGAAATGATTAGAGAGTTGTGGGGACCTGGGAAAAACAGGCACCAATGGCCACACTCAGGTGTCTAGGTTGCAGTTGCTGACCACTGGGTAAGCACTTTGGGGACCAAAGTTAGTAGTGAGATGTTAGAAGCCCCACTGGCAGATTTTGTGGCACAGACATTCTTTTTCGGCCTTGCTATTGCTAAAGGCGAAGATAACCAGGAAATCTAGGCATGTATATACAAGGACAGAAAAGGCAAATCAGTGGGTTTGCACGAGGAGTGCATTTTCTTTTGATAGAAGTGCCTCTGGCCATTCTCTATTCCTGATTGGAAACTTAACATGACTGTCTTCCAGATTGACTTATGGAAGGCAGCAGGGCAAAGCAGTAATGATTTTAGGATGCAGACAGACAACTCAAATTGAAATCACAGGTCTGCAACTTCTTCAGCAAGATATTCTTACCTAAGCTTCGAAATCCTCATTGTGAAGTGCCAGTGGGGACAGCACCTACTTCACAGGGTGTGGCAGTTAAATAAAATGGTCTAAAACACTTAGTACAATGCTTGCCATAAATTACTTAGTACATGTCATCTTTTTTTTTTTTTTTTGGTACCAGGATCGAACTCATGATGCCTCACTTGCCAGGCAGGGACTTGTGCTGCTGAGCTAAATCCCTGTCCTAAATGTCATCTTTAAAAACTCATTTTAGCAAAAAAATAATATTTTAAAGGCCATTTAATAAGGTTTCAGTGTGCTACAATGGTTGAGTACTTGACTGGCATGCATGAGATCCTGGGTTCATTTCCCAGCGGGGCGGGTGTTAATTCTTAGGACAATCCATGTGGAATTTTTTAAGGATCTTGATAGAAATGATCCTCTAATCACCACAAGTTCAAGACCAACTTTGGCTACAAAGTGAGCCCAAGGCCAGCCTGAACTACATAATGAGACCATGTCTCAAAAAGACAAAAAAAAAAATATTTCAAGTGAATTACTAAACTAAATTTTTAAATGAAGAACCAGAAGAGAATAATTAATGTAAATCTTTCCAAGCCAGAAAGAACCCATTCACTAAAGAAAAAGATCAGCAGTTGTTTTGGTTTGTTTTGTGGCACTGTATTTGAGTCTAGGCCCTTTGCCCTGAACTGCATCTTCAGCTGCCTTTTTTTTTTTTTAAAAGATGATCTCACTAAGTCGTCCAGGGTGGGCTCATCTTTAAGTTGCTCCTGCCTCAGTCCCTCAGAGTCCTGGGAGTATAGGCGTGGAACACCATGCCAAACTGATCAATAGTTGTTTTGATAGTATTCCCACACAACACACAGCATACCGAATAGAAGTATTTTAGCAAATACAGAGACAATTATATTGATATTTAATTCAATTATGTTATATTTGATCTTCAATTAATTGAAGATTGCTATGAATTCAAGGCCAGCCTGGGCTGTATAAGTGAGTGCACTACCTAGCGAGACCCTGTCTCAAAAAAAGAAACAAACCAATGAAGAAATAAGCCCAAATTTTTCCAATTATTTCCTTAAATTTCTATGGAAAAAAGAAATACATCAAAATACTAAGAATCTGTTTTGTCATGGCATGTTCTGGGTGACTTTAATTTTCAGATAAAAAAAGGTTAATACTTTGAGACCTGCAAGAATATTAACTTGGCAGCAGTATTGGAAAAT
Source organism: Cuniculus paca (assembly GCA_004365215.1). Taxonomy (NCBI): domain Eukaryota; kingdom Metazoa; phylum Chordata; class Mammalia; order Rodentia; family Cuniculidae; genus Cuniculus; species Cuniculus paca. The sequence continues at coordinate 2,638 of RJWT010011990.1, forward strand.
GCCCTAAAAAGGAACAGCAGCCAGGAAGGAGGAGCCTTGCTTCCCCAGCTCAGAGCTAATGGGTAGCTAGGGATGAGCAGGTTTTGCCACAATCAGCACAGCACAGAGGGCCTATTTATCAAGCAGTAAACCTTCAGCAAACCTTCATTAACTTGTTTAATGCTTCCTGTGAAGTAGCACATTATTCTAGGTACCAAGTACACAAAAATATGGCAGTCCTTAAAAGCCCCAGTGCACTTTGCTTAAGAGGTCGGACCTCCAACTCTGGTGTCCTAGGCTTTTGGCCTCAGCCTCTTGCCTTGGACAGCTGGTCACGGACTGGTCATGCGTCTCTGGCCTGTTGGCATGTTTGTTGTATACCACTTGCAGCTCACGTTAGGATCTGTGACTTTTGCAGTGTGATTTGTTCATCCAGGAGGGGGCCCGCCTAGGAAGAACCCCCGCTGAAGTTGTTTCAACTTGTGACATCACTTTCGCCTGTGTGTCGGATCCAAAGGCAGCCAAGGACGTAAGGATCCCCTCTCCCCTCCGCATCTTAGGTGGTTGCCAGGAGCTCTGGCCGGCCTCCTCTCCTTCTCCCCTGCACACCGAGTGAGTGTATGCATGTGGGGTTGAATTTCCCATCTGGGGGCCATCTCCCATTGGAAATAGTGCTTGCATAAGTTGGATGCAGGCTTCTTTTAATTCAAAGCAAAGAAAGAAAACTACTAGGGTCCTTGAAGTCTGTACTGAGATGGTTCCCGAACAGACTCCAGGTATCTTAGCCAGAAGCTTTGGTGCCAATTGTGCCTTTGGACCAATGCCCAACTTCCTATGTTTAGCTATTGCTGAACTTGTATGTGTTAAAAGTTCAAGTGCAGTAGTCATCCTGTTGAACTGATGACTAATCTAATTTACATAAATCCAAAGAAGCCCCTAAAACTGAAATAATAAATTTCTGTCTTTTAAATGTTGGGGTGGGGAGAATTTAAACAACATACTGGAAATACTTTCTATCCTTTAGTTCCTTAGTGGCTCTCTCCTTTTGATCATAATAGTTGATCCTAATCAGGAAAGGCACAAAAAAAGTAGCAGTCTTCTGATCTCAGGTCTGCAGGGTTCCTGAGCATCTAGCTAGGAGCCTGGGCTATTGCTTTTCCCTTGTGTCCCCACAGCTGGTGCTGGGCCCCAGTGGTGTGCTGCAAGGGATCCGCCCTGGAAAGTGCTATGTGGATATGTCAACGGTGGATGCGGACACAGTCACTGAGCTGGCCCAGGTAGCTGGCTCTGGACCATCCTTTCAGTGGGAGCCCAAGGCCCAGGTTGCCCATACACAAGTATACAGTTTGGTTACACTAGAGCCAAAGCCAGAGAGAAGAGACACTGGTAGCCGTGGGACTAGTCTGTCTTCCTGCTCCAACTTCAAAACCACAGCTAGTCCGAGGCCTCTGGCAGTCTAGGTGGCAGCTGGCAGCTGGCTTTGCAATGAGAAGCAACCCAGCCATCAATTTGACCATTTTGGTTTAAGCAACTACTGATTTTGGCATCCCTCTACCCCCATCTTCTGGGTGCAAGTAAGGGACCACTGACTGGACCCACGTGTATTCCTGAGGGTGGCTGAAGTCAGGGACAGGCAGTGACCAGAGGAGGTATGCTTAGCCAATAACTGACATAGTTAAATTTGCTCCTTGGTCTTTTTAAAAATTCAGAATAAATGGGAGCTTACACACAGACTCTTAACTTTCCTTATATGAATGCCTTGTGATATATACATGGAAGATGAGCTAACTGTACACGGTCATAGTCCTTGGTGCAGGTGTCGGTGCAGAAAAGCACAGGCTCCCACATTGTAATTATGGTTGATGTGATGAGAAACCATGGCCCCAAGGATGCTCTTTGCTCCCTGCCTGAAAGTCCTGTGAGAGGCAAGCCCTCCAGAAGCTGTGACTTTCCATTGCAGGTGATTGTGTCCAGGGGGGGGCGCTTTCTGGAGGCCCCAGTCTCAGGGAATCAGCAGCTGTCTAACGACGGGATGTTGGTGATCTTAGCAGCCGGAGACAGGGGCCTATATGAGGACTGTAGCAGCTGCTTCCAGGCTATGGGGAAGACCTCCTTCTTTCTAGGTAACATGCTTGCCACCTTTTGGGGCACATCGGGCCTGGAGGCTGGGGGGACCACACACTGGTGACAGCATCTGTCCCACATGGCCTCCCTGCCAGGTGCCCTGGGGGAAGGTTTCCTCTGACATGCCTGGAAGGAAGACCCAGTTCTGTCGGGGGCAGGTGAAAGGGGCTCCCCAGGGTACAGGGCAGAGGGTGGGCAGAGAGGCCTACCTGAGTGGTTCTTGGGACATGACTTTGCCTCTTTGCCTTGAGTAGGTGAAGTTGGCAATGCAGCCAAGATGATGCTGATTGTAAACATGGTCCAAGGGAGCTTCATGGCTACCATTGCAGAGGGGCTAACCCTAGCCCAGGTCACAGGCCAGTCACAGCAGACTCTGTTAGACATCCTCAATCAGGGACAGTTGGCCAGCATCTTCCTGGACCAGAAGTGCCAAAGTAAGTCTCTCTTCACCTCTCTTCTTACAGTTTACTTTTTATTAGAGCTGGGGAACTGGGTCAGGCAGGTATCCCACGACAGTTCCCCTTCCTGGGTTCATGAGATCTGAAAGGTGCTCCTTCTACTTAGTCCACTGGCCCACTCAAAGGAAGCCAGAGACAACATGAATGGAATTCAGGGGAAAGGCTGGGAGCTGTGTCTCTCAGATATCAGAGGGACCAGCAGCAGGTCTGTAACCTTTAGAAATGCTGGTGTTGTTCCCTGATGAAGAAGATTTTTTGTAGGGTCCTTGGATATTTTCTGATAAGTAATTCTCCCTCCTCAGATATCCTACAGGGGAACTTTAAACCTGATTTCTACCTGAAGTATATTCAGAAGGATCTTCGCCTGGCCATTGCGCTGGGTGATGCCGTCAACCATCCAACACCTATGGCAGCTGCAGCCAATGAGGTAAGAAAGAGTGGGGGCCCAAGTCTTAGGACCATTTGCTTTCTTTTTTCTTGGTTTTGTTTTTTCGTGTGTGTGTTTGTTTTTTGGTTTTGTTTTTGTTTTTTTTGTTGTTGTTTTTTGTTTGTTTGTTTTTTGCCATCTTTTTGAGACAGAGTCTTGCCTATGCAGTTCAAGCTGGCCTTGAGCTCACTTTGTAGCCCAGGCTGTTCTTGAACTTGCAGTGATCTTCCTGCCTCAGCCTCCCACATGCTGGGATTACAGGTGTGTGCCACCATGCCCAGCTCCTTTTTTCTTGTGTTTTTCTGTTCTTTTACTTAATTTAGCTTTTGTTTGCTCTCATTTTTGTGTTTTCATACTCTTACCACATTGGGCTGGGAAAGAAAGAACAAAGATGTATAGAATTGTTTTGTTTTTTCAAAATTATAGTTCAGTTTCTAATTGTCTTTAAGTTCAAAATCTGGGTCATCTTTGCTTTTTTTTTTCTAGTCCCATTTATTGTTTGTTTAGTTGGTTGAGTGGTTGGTTTTGAGACAGGGTCTTACCGTCTAAGCTGGCCTGAATTTCATTATGGCCCTGGCTGGCCTTGAACTGATGGCAGTCCTCCTGCGTCAGCCTCCTAAGTGCTGGGATTACAGGCATGCACCACCACACTCTTGCTTTTTTCTAATGCCTTATCGTAGAATCTTAGATTATTAATTTTATACTTTTTTCTTTCTGGCATGAGCTTTAAAGCTACAAATTTCTTTCTGCACCACACTAATTTCCTGTGTGATTTCTTCTTTGATCAGTGGATTATTTAAAAATTTGCCCAGCCAGGCATTGTGCTACACCTGTAATCCCAGCTGTTCAGGAGGCTGTGACAGGAGGATCACTTGAGCCCAGAAGTCCAAGGCCAGCCTAGGCAACATAGTAAGATCTTATCTCTTTAAAAAAATTTTTCTTTTGGTCCTATATTTAGGGTGTTCCTAAATTTCTAATGCTTATTGGTTTCTAACTTATGTCTCCGGGTCAGAGAATATGCCTTTTTTTTTTTAACTTTATTTTTATTTAGACTTGTTTTATGACCCAGCAAATTGTCTTGGTGAATGCATTATCTGTGCTTAAAATAACTGCGAGTTCTGCAGGGTATGTGTTCTGCAACTGTCTGACAAGACAGTTAACAGTGTCTTTCACATCATTTTTCCATAGTGATATAAAGACCTTTGATCTAGCTCTTTGAATTGCTGAGGCAACTATTAAAATCTCAAACTATGATTGTGGGATTGTCCTCCCCCACTTCTATTTTTGCTTCATATCTCTGAAACGCGTGATGTTAGGCTTTTAGCTATTTATGATTGCTGTATCTTTCTAGTGCACTTAACTTTTTCCCCCTCCATACTGGGAATTAAACCCAGAGCCTTTGCACTGAACTGTGTCCTCTGCCTTTTTTTTTTTTTTTTAGCTGTTCATTTTTTATTGAACACATTACAAAATGAGGTTTAGTCAGAAAAGACCAAAGCCCATGTCTCCATCAGACTCCTCATATTCTTCTTTCTTTGCTTCCACCTCCTTCTCTAGCTAGGGCAGCAGTGGTGGAGGGGGCAGGGCCTCCTGCAGGTGTAGTACCAGCTTCAGGAGCAGGGCCACCAGCCCCTACATTAAGGGTTTTTTTTGTTTGTTTTCTTTTTCTTTTCTTTTTTTTTTTTTTGCCAAAAGGGTTTGACATTGACACTAGCTGCTTTGATGAGGGCATTGATCTTATCCTCTGCAATGGTCACTTCATCGTCTCACAGGATAAGGGCAGAATAGATGCAGGCAAGCTCAGAGATGGAGACCGTAATGTGGGCTGCCAGGCATGGTGTTAGTTATCAGATAAAGTGAGGGCCTCACCCCAGTGTGGCCTTAGCTCCCTCAGAAGGACCAAGCACCTTGGCTGCCCTTTTTATTTTGAAAGAGAGTCCCTCTTAAATTGCAAAGGCTGGACTTAAAGTTGTGATCCATCTGCCTCAGCGTCCCAGAATGCTAGGATTACAGGTATGTGTCCCCACAACTGGTTAGTGTCTACCTTTTAATTGGAGTGTTTAGTCTATTAGCATCTTTCCAAATGATGTATTAAGCATGCACTTAATTACTCATACACTTTTGAAAACAGATTTTCTTTGGCTTTTTTGCTTTGTTTTGGTTTTGAGTTTTGGCTTTGTTTTTTAAGGTGAAGTCTCACTATGTGTCTTCCTGGCTAGCTTCAAATTCCTGGGCTCAAGCAGTCGTCTACCCTCAACCTTTTGAACAGCTGAAACTATAAGCTTGTGCCATCATTTCTGGCTTGGATACAATTTTTTAGGATAGCGTTTTACAGAAGTTTAACCTTTAAAGAAAATGAGCAATATTTGTCTTTACTATACAATTATAATAACAACTTGTAAAGTGCATACATGAGCCAGGCGTGGTGGTGCACTCCTATAATCCCAGCACTCGGGAGGCTGAGGGAGGAGGGTTGTTGTGAGTTCGAGACCAGCCTGGGCTACAAAGTGAGCTCAAGGCCAGCCTGAACGGCATAGTGAAACCCTGTCTCAAAAAAAAAAGACCAAAAAAAAGAAAAGTGCATACGTGAAACACATGGAATCATTTATATATAGGCACTAATTTTCAGGTGCTGTCAGCTGGTACTTTCTTGGGGAGGGAGCTGTACTGCAGATTGAACCCAAAATGTTCTGCCACTGAGTATATCCCCAACCCTTTTTATTTTTTGAGGCAGAGTCCAAGTTGCCCTGGCTAGCCTCAAGCTTCCAGTTCTACCTCAGACTCCTGCGTAGCTAGGATTACAGGTGTGTGCCACCAGGCCTAGCTGATAACATATTTTGATTATGTTAAAGAATTAGAGGTCTCAGAGGGTCTTTGAGGAGAAGTAAAGAAAAAGTAAGAAACATGGTGCTATTTTTGGACTTGCTTTCAGCGGTGGCAAATCTATAATACACCTGCCACAGTGGGCTGTTTTTTATTATTGAAATCTCTAAAAGGTTCACCATCACTGATTTATAATCTTTCATTCCTAAAATCTGTGCCTCCTGTCCCTTCTTTGTTCTTTAACTGTACTTTGGAAGGATTCCATATATGGCTCGGGATGAGAAACTTCTTTGAAGTTGGTTTCTGACTTACCTCCATCCTGACTCAGGCAGATACATTAGCTTGAAAGTAGTTTTTGGTTGATTTCACAGTGGAGCCAGTGAATAGTGTGAATTTAGGCTGTGTTATTAGTCAGAGGTCAGGATCTTAATAACTAGTCCTTAAACATTTAATGTCCATATTGAGATGTATTTAGACCTGGAAACTGCTTTTTTTGTTTGTTTGGTACTGGGAAATTAAACCTGTAGTCTCAAACATGCTAGGCAAGTACTATGACACTGAGCTACATTCCCAGGTCTTGTTATTTTTTATTTTGAGACAGGGTTGAGCTAAGTTAGCCTTGAACTTGATCGTCCTGCCTCAGCCTTTCAAGTGACTGGTATTTCAGGGATTCACCACTATGCCCAGTTAGAACTACCCCTTTTACCACTTCTGTTTGTCACCCCATCTTCATCCCTTTCCCTTCCTTTCCTTCTTTGGGCTATTTGGATATTTTTTAGAATTTCATTTTCATTTATCTTTTGGCTTTTATACTATGCTTCTTTGCATTACCTTTTGGGGTTTTTTGTTTTGGTTTTGACTTTCTGGAGTTGGGAGGGGTGCATTCAGCTAGTTTGGTTTGGTTTGAGATTTGATTTTTTAAGATAGGGTCTCAAGCCAGTTTTACACTTACACTCCTTGATATAGTCCCACCAAAAACATTTGAAAACTGGTCTTCCTCAGTACTTTAAGCATTATGAAACTAAATCAGCATTAACCTTTTAAGTTACACCTGTAATCCCAGCACTCAGGAGGCTGAGGCAGAAGGATCACTGCAAGTTCAAAGCCAGCCTGAACTACACAGTAAGACCTGTTTTTTGGTTTTTGGTTTTTGGTTTTTTTTTGTTTTTTTTTTTCTGAGACAGGGTCTCACTATGCAGTGTAGGCTGACTTTGAACTAACTTTGTATCCCAGGCTGGCCTTAACCTCAAAGCAATCCTCCTATCTCAGCCTCTGGAGTGTCAACATTATAGGCATATGCCACATTCCCAGCTCAATTACCTTTTAGTGGATACTCTAAGGATTGCAATATGCATTATTATTAATTTCATTAGCACTTCCAGGATGGCTGCTGATAGCTTGCCATTCTAGGCTCTAGAGATGCATTGGTGATAGCAGGCACAGCAGTCCGGAGGATAACATGGAACGTCCTTCAAGGGTTGTCTGTATCAAGGGACATTTCCATAATTACTGACAACACTGAGCACTTCGTATCCCTTAGAACATTTATCCTCACCATAGCCCTGTGAAGGTCAGTACAGTATACCTTCTGCAGATCAGTCAGTGGCTGAGGCCAAGGTCAAGCAAGGAGTCATCCTCATAACCTTGGCTCCAGAACCTGCCTGCTTAGCTGTCTAATCTACCATTGCCTGCGGGAATCAAGGCCAGGTGTTTAACACAGCTCTGTGACCAATCCCCTTGTCTTTGTTTTTTTCCTAGGTATACAAAAGAGCCAAGGCATTGGACCAGTCTGACAATGATATGTCTGCCGTGTACCGAGCCTACATACACTAAACCGTAGATGCCCTGCCCCACCCCTCTGATCTTCCCTTGGCCCTCCCTTCCTGACATGGGGTTGGGGTCCTGGGACTTAACTCTGGACCAGTCCACCTGTCTCCATTTCCTTTTATACAGACTCGAGACTTGCCATCAGCACAGCATACAGCAGTACCCCTCCCTGACGCCCTGGGAGGGAGGGGTGTCACCAAGGTTGGCTTGTGAGGAAGCTCTTGAGCTGGGCACTGGCCTCGACTAGGTGGCTGTATGTGTACACACACACACACACACACACACATACACACACACACGCTCTCACCCCAGGATAGAAGCTGCCCAGAAACTGCTGCTGCCTGGCTTCTTTTCTTCCAAGCTTGTCTTATCAAACCCCTTCCAGTTGAGGAACTAGAATCAGCAGAGGTCAACACTGTGTCCTCGTCCCTACCTGGACCCTGCAGGGCAAGGCTCAGGGCCAGGATGAACAAGCACCGACTCCCAGCCGCGGTTCCTATGGGCCCTCCAGCCTCAGCTAAGGAGGATTTTCAAGTCTGAGCTACCGATGTGTACCCACCTCTTTTGTAAAGGCCTTTGAAAACTAAGAAGAGACTGCCACCATCCCACACAGGCGGACTTGGCTCTGCAGCAAGCAGCTAGGCCGTAAATGAGCACGGCTACCTAGCTCCCCTGCTGCTGCTCACCACCCATTGGTACTGCAAGCCTGAGCTGGGTCCAAGGTTCTTGCTTCCCTGCAGTGGGAGTTTGCTCCTTGCCCAGGCTGTTTTAGTGTTTGGATTTGCATTCCAGCTCTTGGGAAGCGTGCCCTCAGGACCCTGAGCAGTGGAGAGTGAGGGCTGCTCCTTCCTGTTTCCGTTATGTCACCGTCTTCACCTGGCTCTGGAGAGCCACTGAGCTGGCCAACCTGGCCCAGTCTGCCCTGCACAGGTCCTATGCATGCCCCATCTCTTCACTTTCTTCTCTCCCACTTTTCCTCCCATGGAGACAGTATTTGTGTCTGTCCTATCTTTGACGCAAACCCAGCCTGACCAATGAAGAGCATTTCTTGGGCTCACTTCTTGATATGAAATGAGTGTCTGTTCCAGCCAGCATCATGCTCTTCAGTGCTGCCCAGGCCAGGGTTTTCCAGATGGGAGAGAACTGGGCCTGACCTAACCGGAACTAACCAACCCTCAGAGGTGGAGCTGGGACATCCATTGAGGCCCTAGCATTTCTCCTTGGATAGGGGACCAGTGGCTTAAAGTGTCGCATGAGAACAAGGAGGAGTTCCCCCAAGGGATGTCAGCTTTTTCTTCCTCTCATGGGGTGGGTTTTCCAAAGTCACAATTTACAGTTTTAACTATGTAAGGCAGCCACACTGGTGTGGGGCTGGGGAGATGTCTGCGGGGTGCGGCACACTTGTTCGTTTCACTGGGATTTTGAACTCATTTATCTGAACACAGCCTGTCCTAGACTTGGTGGACACACTGAGGGTGGGGGTGGGGGAAGGCACTGTAATGAAACCGGTTAGTCAATGTTGTCTTAATATTGTTGACAATTCTGTAAAGTTTCTTTTTATGAGTATTTCTGTTTAAGCTATTTCACCTTTGTTTTGAAATCCTTCCCTTTTAAAGAGAAAATGTGACACTTGTGAAAAAGCTTGTAAGAAAGACCCTCTTCCTTTAAACCTCCTTTAAATGACAAATTTAGGTGAATAAGGTTGTGAGTTTTTATTTTTGCTTTGTTTTTAATGAACATTTGTCTTTCAGAATAGGATTGTGTGATGTTTAAATGGCAAAAACAAAACATGATTTTGTGCAATTAACAAAGCTACTGCAAGAAAAATAAAACATTTCTTGGTAATACATTGTGCCACAGGAGCCCGCCACGCTTGGGTCTGTGCGCTGCAGGCCACCTTTCCCAGGGGTGCTGGGGCGGGACAAATGCGGGCCGTGTAGCCGAGCAAGCCAATGGGAGGCTAAGCACGAACGGGCCGTTCCGTGAGCCAATCAGCGTGCAAGGGCTGGGGGGTCAGCGTCTGCGGCAGTCGGTGGGAGCCGGTGGGAGCCGGCGAAACGGCTCCCCGGGCAGGTGCCCGCGGTGTCAACATATGCAGCCTCGATCCTAGGGGTCCCGCCCATCTCGTGAACTGCCGGCCAATCGCCGACTCGGAGACGGCCTGAGGGTGGGGCCCGCACTCGCTCCACCAATCGGCGCTTAGGGCAGGGGCCGGCGCCGCGTACTGTCGGAAAGACGGCAAGGAAAGCGCTAGGCTGCAGCTGCGACGATGGCGACCGCGATGGCAGCGACGGCTGCGGAGCGGGCTGTGCTGGTGAGCGAGCGGGAGGGCGGAGGGCGGAGGGCGGAGGGCGGAGGGCGGAGGGCGGAGGGCTGTGACCGCCGCGCTGTCCGCAGGAGGAGGAGTTCCGCTGGCTGTTGCACGCCGAGGTGCATTCCGTGCTGAGGCAGCTGCAGGACATCCTCAAGGTAACGCGCTAGGCTGCCCCTGGACCTTTGCACTCGCTGCGCCTCGCCTACCCTCCCTCCTTCTGGGCCCCTGCGACTAGTGACGCTAGGGCTGCTTCCTGAGCGAGCGCAGATGCTAGGCGCAGCGGTAAGGACAAGGCCTTCACCTAGGTGGGCAAAGTCTAGTCGGGGCCTCAGCACAGTTGCATTCAGTTAACACCAGCAGTTATGTGGGTGGCACTAGAGCAAGCCCTTCAGCTCCAGGGAGGAAGGCTTTCTTTGAAGGTGGTCTCTTAAGAGCTAAGGATTCCTGGCCTTTCTCCCCTGCAGTGCGATCCCAGTCAAGTTACTCAACCTCACTGGGCCCCTTTTTCCTCATTTACAAAAGCAACAGTGCTATTATGATAAACCAATGCTTTCTGGGGTTCAAACTGTGCTCCCCACACCCAGAACCTCAACTCAACTAGGTGGCCACTCCTGCTTTCCCCATGGGAAACACACTATAGGTACTCAGTGTGGAATGATCAGATCTGAACTCATTTGGGCCCCAAAGCTCAGGCTGTCAAAGTGGGGCCCTGGAGGCCAGGGTGCGGCCACCCCACCTCAGCTAAGCCTGGGGTCAGGCCAGCCCACCTGTGCATTCCCCAGCTGATCCAGGTGTGGGGGCCTCGGAAAGGAGCTGTGGCTGTTGTGTCTCCCACAGGAGGCCTCTCTGCGCTTCACTCTGCCGGGTTCAGGCACTGAGGGCCTGGCCAAGCAGGAGAACTTCATTCTGGGCAGCTGTGGGTAAGCTAGGGCAGAAATCCAGTGGAAGGGCCTTGGTGGGGGTGCTTGGGGACAGGAGGTATGGCTCCAGCTGTGCCCTACAGACAGAGGTGGGTGTGTGGTGCATCCCGGAACAGCCAGGCACAAGCCAGCAGCAGGAGGGGCCAGCAGTGGTCCCCTTCTGACCCCCACATGTTGCAGCACAGACCAGGTGAAGGGTGTGCTGACTCTGCAAGGAGATGCCCTCAGCCAGGCGGTGAGTCTCCCGAACCCTCTCCCCTGCCCATCTTGCCAGTGGGAGCGGTATGGGGCTTCCTGCTTAGCTCTGCCGTCGACCAGCTTCATGATTCTGGACAGGATCCTTGACCTCTGACAGCAGTCCCTATACTTCTTTGTGGGACTGGAGTGTGCATTTTGTGAGAGGTGCAGGGAAGCAGTTGCTTTGCACTTGGCTCAGCCTGACTTCTGGACCCAGTGAAGCGTGGACGTTGGCAGGATCCAGCTAGCCCCAGATCAATGTCGAATCAACCAACATCTGAGCACCGGTCTGTGCCTAACCCTTTTTCAGGCGCCAAGACATGGGGGAAGGTCCCTTTTCTTCATGCCATCTGTCTGTTGGCCACCATCATATGACAGCTACCCTCCCCCACCACCCTTCTTTCTCCATCTCTTTTCCCTTTTTCCCCTTTGTGGCTCGTCTTGGGCCCGAGTTCCTGTTTTCTGACCTCCCATTTTCCACTGCCACCTCCAGCTGAGACCTCAAGAGCCCCTCACCCTGTGGAGGGGGAGGGGCCTGAGCTACTGCTGGTTCAGGGGTCCCGAGTAACCAAAAGCATGAAGCTTTCCCCCTGCCCTGCTTATTTCACTCTCCCTGTCAGGATGTGAACCTGAAGATGCCCCGGAACAACCAGTTGCTGCATTTGGCTTTCCGGGAGGACAAGCAGTGGAAGCTGCAACAGGTAACCGCAGGCTCAGGAGGGGCGGGCAGGAGCGGGCTCAGGGGCTGGCCTGGAGGACTTGTAGCTACACAGCTTGCCTGAGAGTGCCTCTCCTGCAGCAAAGCTGGGCAGGGGCAGTGCCTGGGGCCCCACAGCCTTCTCTGTGCAGGGAGTGGGGACACTGTTCTGCCTGTGGACCCTCTGACCCTGCTGGGACAGCTGAAATGCCACTCCCCTGCTTGAGCCTCCAGGCACTTCCTGTGGCTCAGGAACCAAACCTCAACCCAGCTGATTTCCACCAGCGCCTCTGACCCCACCCCACAAGGCTTCTCCTGTGTTCCTGCACCACTATGTTGGTTTCCTTCTGGGTACTCGTGCAGGCTTGTCACTGTCTGTGTGTCCTCTAGGTTAGTTCCTCGAGGGTAGAGAACACGGCTGCTTCCAGGACTGGAAGTCTGGGCCTGGTTTCTGGGGCACAGAGAGAGCAGCTTCAGGGTAGAAGGGCAGGCCAGGCTGCAGCCCTCCCACAGAGTCAGGCCCAGAGTGGCTCTGCCCTGGAGCTGTGCTGTGGGCCCTGGAACCATGCTGAGATGACCCAGCCTAATAACTGCTGGGTGGATGCCGTTTTCAGATCCAGGATGCCAGAAACCACGTCAGCCAAGCCATTTACCTCCTCACCCACCGAGACGAGAGCTATCAGTTCAAGACAGGTGCTGAAGTCCTCAAGGTGAACTGCCCTCTGACCTGGCCTGGGTCCCTGAACACCTCTGGCCCTATGCTTTGTGGTCTTGTGCCCTCGTGCCTAGAGTTAGCATTAGGCTGTCTCTTTCCGCTCAGTGTTCACATGTCCCCGTGTAGCATAGCGGCTCACAGTCTGGGATCCAGCCCCTGAGCCCCAGCTGTGAGCTGTGCAATGTAGTCACTTGTTTAGTCACACCATACCTGTTTTCTCACCTATAAAGTGGGGACAGGTTGTTGCAGCTGTTAACCATGGTAATGCAGGTAAAGTGGCCCCCAACAAATGCCAACCAACTTCTACTACTATAGCAGTCAGCACAGCTGTAAAAGTCTTCAAATTAATTATAAAGTGAAATTGGATGTGGTGGTACATGCTTGTAATCCCAGCACTCTGGGAGATTGAGACAGGAGGATTACAACTTTGAGCCCAGTCTGGGCAGTTTAACAATTTAACAAGACCCTGTCTTAAAATTTAGAAAAAAAAAAAAAAGGTCTGGGGATGCAGCTCAGTATGAAGACCTTGGGTTCAATACTGTACAGTACTGAGGAATTAAAAATTACAGAGTGAGCCCATACAGTTTGTGGGAGAGCTGACTTAGATTCCTGGGACTTGTGCCTCAGTTCTGCCCCTAATTTGCTGTACGTCCTTGACTGGTTCGCCTTTGGGGGCCATGAAAACGGAGACTCTGAGGAGTAGCCCAAGGCATTGCTCCACCAGCCAGGAAAGAGGGAGGGAAGCCTCCAGATGACTTCCCTGCCCACTGTGGCTGGGCTTATGCTTTGGAGCCTCGGTTTCCGCAGCTGCAAAAACTCAAGACCTCAACTCGGCCCTCCCACCACCTCTTCCAGGATGCTCTCCCCAGCTAGTTGGACCCAAGCTGTATTTGGGGCCCTTCGTCTAAGCTCTTCATTGCTATCTTGAAAGCCTGTACTCTGGGGCTTACCTCCCAGAATCCTTACTCTGCATGGGGCCAGCAGCAGAGCCCCCACACAGAATCTCCTGAATGTTGGTCACACCTGCTGCAGCTCTGGGGTTCAGGCATGAGAAGCATGACACCCCAGCAGGAGTGGGGACCAGACCCGATCCTGCACAGTAACTGCAACTCCACCTCCCCAGCTCATGGATGCTGTGATGCTGCAGCTGACCAGGGCCCGCAACCGGCTCACCACCCCAGCCACCCTCACCCTGCCTGAGATCGCAGCCAGTGGCCTCACGGTCAGTGCCTTGACCAACCCAGCTTGCGCCGGGGTGGACATGGGTGCCAGCCCCTCGATTGCAGCTGATCAAAGTCTGTGTCTGCAGAGTTTCTTGGTGGGGTTCTGGGCCTCAGTCCCCTGTCCACCTGATGTGTTAACACTGCTCTGGACCAGGATCCCAAAGCAGCAGCACAGGAGGATCCCAGGGCGCTTTCCCAGGGAAAGTCTGGAAGTCTCAGTCGGCGGGAGGAGCGTTTGGGGTAGAGACTGGGATCCCCATTCAGTGATTCTGCAGAAGCTGGGCCCCCAGGGGTGCAGCCTAGGGTGAGCAGGCCCTCACCCTCTACTTCCCGCCTACCAGCGAATGTTTGCTCCTACCCTGCCCTCTGACCTGCTGGTCAACGTCTACATCAACCTAAACAAGCTCTGCCTCACTGTGTACCAGCTGCACACCCTGCAGCCCAACTCCACCAAGGTGAGTAGACCCCTGCCCTGCCTCCTGTGCCTCCCCAAAGCCTCAGGAAGCCTGATCAGGCTCTGTACCTCTGCCTAGAACTTTCGCCCAGCTGGAGGCGCAGTGCTGCACAGCCCAGGGGCCATGTTGTAAGTACACAGGGAGGGGGGCCTGGCATACCTCCCCTCCCTGCTGCACCAGGCGTCAGGCCCAGGCCCACTCAAGGGACCTGCCCCTCATCCCCCAGTGAATGGGGCTCGCAGCGCCTGGAGGTGAGTCACGTGCACAAGGTGGAGTGTGTGATCCCCTGGCTCAATGATGCGCTGGTCTACTTCACCGTCTCCCTGCAGCTCTGCCAGCAGCTCAAGGACAAGGTGTGTTGGGGGTGCTGTGGGGGAACAGGGTCTCCAGCCCCCACCAGATGGCAGAACTGCTGAGCCCCTTCATTCCAGGGAAGAGGGATCCTAGGGCTTTTGTCATACCTCCTAGGGGCCCCCAAGTCTTAAAATCTGGAATACTGGACCGGGGATATAGCTCAGCAGCACAAGCACCTGCCTAGCAAGTGCAAGGTCCTGAGTTCAATTTCTGGTACCAAAAAAAAAAGTCCGGTATACTCACACACCAGGCAGCTAGGCCGCAGTGCTCTCCCCAGCACTGACCTGAACCTCACTGGGAGCCTTGGAGGGTGATGGCCACACCCCCAGGATTCCGCTAACTATGCCCCTCCCTCCACAGATCTCTGTGTTCTCCAGCTACTGGAGCTACAGACCCTTCTGAGCTGAGCAGAGTGCCCCAAGAGCCTGCCCCCTGGGAAGGTGGCGCTCGCTCATAGAATCCCTTTTCCCACCCACACACTCCTCCTAGTGTTATTTATCTCCCTCTTCACCCACCCTGCCCCACACATTGGCATTGCTGCTGCTAGGAGGAAGGACACTCGATGGTTTGGGGCTTGGTTGTGTTTGTGTTTGAGGTTTTGTCTCAGGAAGGTGGGGCTAAGGGGTGGCCACACTCTCAGCCCTGCCCTCCCAGGTATCTTGGGAACCTTTGGACTCAGGGTGAGGCCAAGCCAGGCCTCTTCCTCCCCAGCTGCTGGGGGGGCAGGGGGGCAGCCACTCAGCTCCTGCTGAGGGAGGATGAGGGTAGGGCCCTGAGCTGGGAATTGGGAGGGAAGGAAAAAGGACATCTGCTGAGCTGACCTGTGAGTGAGCTGTAGGGCTGGGACATTTGTTCTGAAGCCTCAACACGCCACCTCTGAGAAATAAAGATCAGACTTTGCCTAGAGCCCTTGTCTCTGTCTGTCTGTGGGGACCAGGCCAGGTCTCCCTGCTTTTCAGTAGCCTCCCCTGCTCCCAGGGCCTGGTTTCCCCACAAACCTACCTTTGAGACAGGGTCCCTTGGCTGCAATGGGACCAGACAGGGTGGGGTCAAGAGCTCAGGCCCTGTCTCTGAGGCTGTGAGCTGGGCGACCTGGGGGGACACTGGCAGCCTTCTGGAGCATCAGGTCCCTGTGCTGCCCAGCTGCGAGGGCTAGAGACACAGTCCAGGCTCAGGCTCCAGCAGACAAGCTTTGTTTCTTTGGCACCAGGACACATGGCAAGGGACTACCGTCAGGGTTCCATGGCCAAGTTATCCATTCCCTTGGGTCTTTCCTGCAGGAGAGGTACAGAGAGGGGCCATGTGGCAACCACTCCTTGGTCCCAGCTGGCCTTCTCCCACCTCAGCCCTGCCCAGGACGAGTATATCTCCGCCAGGATCCTCTTCCCCGCTCACCTTCCCAGGTCTCACCTTCCGGGGCTTCGGGGAGGCACAGCAGCAGTGACAGCAGCAGTGGACAATGACCAGCAGCAGCAGCAGCAGCACAGTGCCTGGGGACAGGGCAGTTACCCAGATGTGGCCCCAGTGCAGGGCTGATGGGGGCGGTCTGGAGGCAGTGGCCACACTCACCCGCAAAAGTGAGAAGGACCACGAAGGCAGCAGTGTCCCACTCAGACTGGAACAACTGGTGGCTCTTCAGTCTCCCCAGCACTTCCTGAGCTGTGACCTCCAGATCCTCCATGGACAGACTCATTCCAGCCACAGCCACCTGTCGGCCCCCAGAGGGCACCTCAAAACAGGCCCTGCCTCCTGCCCCAGGCCCAGCAGTTCTGCTGCGTCACCTTCCTTACCATCTCAAGCCCAGTTTTCATTCCATTCCTCATCTGGCCCCATCCTGGGCAGCTCCCACCCCAACTGCCATCCTCCTCCCTCCCTGGGAGTCCTGAGCAGACTGACCCCACCTGCCCCCCACCAGCTTCCCCACCTGGCACTCCCAGGTCCAGAGCACAGACTGTTTCCTGCTTCCGGATCCGCATCACCTGAGGCCCTGGCAACCAGCCCCGCCCTCCAGGGCCCTAGGGCAGAGGCCCGACAGCTGCCTCTTTCCCAGGATGGTTGGTTGGTTGGTTGTTTAGTCTTCTCAGACCAGGCGCTGACAATAGGTGGGCACTAAGCCACTATGGACTTGCTGGGTGAAAGAAGGGAGGGAGAGGAGCACATAGGCAACGGGAGAAAGAAAGACAGGAAGGAGGGAGAGCTTGTCCTAGGTCCTGTCCCTTTACCTGGGCAGTAGTTTTCCTTGAAATATTCCTTACAAAGAGAGTGGTTATTGTCTCTCAGATGAGCTCCTTCCCCAAATCCCAAGGCCTAGGCCCCTTGATCCTGACATCTCTAACCCTCCCCAGGAAAGCAGCTCTCTCCTTTCATGGCCTGTGAGGGAGGGGCCTGTCAGTGTTCAGCCTAGATATGGGACTGTAACCCAGGTGAACACAATTTCTTGATCATGTGGCTTTCAGTTTAACAGGAACAAAACAAACTCCTAATGTTATGTGCTGCCCCTCATACTGTATATGCCTTACCTCATACTTTGCCAGGTCACAAAAAAATTTAGGTCTTAGTGAAGTTCGAACAACCGGCCCAAATCACACAGTTAGTATGTTCATTTCCTGTTGCTGCAGAACCAAGCTATGACAAGTTCAGTGGCTTCAAACAGCACAAATTTATTATCTTACAGTTCTAAAGGCCAGAGTCTAACATGGGCTGATGGGGGTGTGTAAAGGAGAATCTATCCCTTGCCTTTTTCAGCCCTTACAACCCACCCACATGTGAGCATAGAGGGGTTGATTACCTGAACCCTCTCTGCCTCGGTTTCCTTATTGGTAAAATGGGAATATTAGTAGTCCCCATATTGAGAAGATTTTATAAGACAATAGCTGATATCCAAATTGTTACCAACCTGGTGGACCCCTCTTGGCCTCTACTGGGACATTTCCCCTGATTTTCACAAGTACTTGTCAAGTCACACGCACAGGGTAGATGTTCCAGAGGAAATGTTTTCTCTGCCCGCAGGCTTCTTTTCTTAGAGGATGTCCCCGGAAGTACAGCCTGCTGTTCCTGTTTAGCCCTCAGGTCACTGGAACCATGGTATCCTCCACTAATAATGTCCTCATTCAGGTTTGGTCACAGTGGGACCTGCAAGACTTCCCTGTTGGCTGTGGCCCAGTTACAGGGCAAGCTCTGCTGTACCCTCTGCCCCTCCTGCCCACTCCACTTCTGAGCCTTAGAGTTAAGCCTCTTGTCTCAGCCCAGGAGTGAGGACAGCGGGAGGGAGCACGCAACCCAGGACAATGCCCCAGTGAACAGCTTGGTGGCAGGGCTGGAGGGGCTGAGGGACTGGGAATCAAGCGGGGCACACACTCCAGCACTGTGTGCTGTAAACAGCGCTGTGCTAGAACAGAGCGAGACCTGTCCTCCTACAGGTTGTCTAGGAGAATTGAACAGTGGTTGCAACACAGACCTAAGGACCAGCAAAGTCTGAAAGAGGGTCTGTCTAGCCCTTTACAGAAAATGCTCCCTGAGGCCTGGGACAAAAGACTGCTCAGAATTTGCAAAGGCAGAAACCAGACAGCAGGTAGGAAAGAACAAGGCGGGACGAGCTGGGTGAAAGAAGCATCATGTTGGAAAGATGGTAGGGATAGGTGAGAACTGTAAAGAAAGGGGAATTGGCTGGAGATGTAGCTCCCTGGTAGCATGCACAAGGTCCTGTTTCTGTCCCCAGCACGGAATAAAAAAAAAATAGATGTCTCAATTTAATTACCAGAAGCAACGGAGATTTTTCCTTATTGATAACCTTCCTCTCCCACCCTCTTTTTTTATTTTTTTTTCAGTGCTGGGGAGTTGAACCCAGGCCCTTCTCACTGAGCTACATCACCACTACCCCTTCATTTTTTATTTCAGACAGAGTCTTACTAAATCACTGAGTTGCCAAGCTAGGCTTGAACTAACTTATCTGCCTCAGCATCTGAGAGTGCTGGGATTATAGGCATGCTCCACCATGCCTGGCTTCTCCCATCCTCTTCTTAGTCAATTCAGGTTGCACTGTCTTCCTTCCCCCCAATTTTTTTTTTTTCCGGCACTGGGGATTGAACTCACTACCTCACACTTGCCAGACAGGCCACTGGACTAGATCCCTGGCCCTTCCTTCCCCAAAATTTATGAAACTTCTCTTACCTACCTCTGGCTGAGTGACATTTTCCAACCACTACTTACCCCTCCAGGCAGTTGCAGGTACTTGTGCTGGGACCTGCTCTTCTCTGTTTCTGGCTCGCATCTCTATTGGCTCAGTAACCCCTTTTATTTCAGAGATCCCGCAGCCTCTAGAGTTTTGGTTTAACAGCTCTGGCAGTAGTCAGAGAGCACATGTCATCTAAAGAGGGCAGGGTGGCCCTGGCTGTCATCCCTAAGACACTGGAAATCCAGACATTCTCGTGAACAAACAGGACTCAGCTAGAGGGCCAGCTGTGTTATTTCCCCGCTTTGTGTCCTTGAGCCACTGGCTTGACCTGTCTGTCTCCAAGCTGGAGGTAGCAACTGCAGTTATTCCAAGGGGTGGTGACTACTGAACAAGGGGACACCCTAGGGCTACCAGAATAATCCCACAAAATCTCTTAACTTTTCAGTGCTGCAATTTAAATTTTCGATGGTGTCAACAATTGATGGACCAGCCAGGACTGGTGGCTCATGCCTGCAATCCCAGCACTCAGGAGGCTGAGGCAGGAGGATCGTTGCAAGTTCAAGACCAGCCTGGGCTGCAAAGTGAGTGCAAGGCCAGTCTGAACGGCATAGTGAGACCCTGTCTCAAAAAAGCAAGGGCTGGGGATTTAGCTCAGTGGTATAAGCGCCTGCCTGGCAAGCACTAGGTCAAGAGTTCAGTCCTCTGTGCTGAAAAAAAAAAAAAATTGATGGACCAAAGAAAACACAAGGAGGGAGTCATTGTGTGATTAGCCAGGGTTATCTTGAGTATGACACTGTGAGCATAACAGGGTAAAGGGCCTGGAGGATAGCTTGGCATGGTGGCACACACCTGCAATCCCAGCCGTCTACAGGCTGAAATGGATCAAAATTCAAACCCAGGCCAGGCAATTTAGCAAGACCCTGTCTCAAACAATAAAAAATATTAAAATAAATAAACAGGCCAGGGCCAGGAATTTAGCTCAGTGACACAGTGTCTACCTGGCAAATGTGAGGTCCTGAGTTCAATTCCCAGTACAAAAAAAAAAAAAGACCAGACAGAGGGACTGGGGATTTAACTCAGTGGCACAAGAGCCTGCCTGGAAAGCACAAGGTCCTGAGTTCGATCCCCAGTACCAAAACAAAACAAAACAAAAAAAAGAAACAAAAGCCAGACAAGATCCATTTGATATGAGGATCCTAGGTTCAATTCCTGACACCACAAAATAAATAAATATTACAAAAAAAAAAAAAAACTTTGAAGGATCTTCTCCCATTCCTTGGCGCCCTTCCTGCTAAGGGCGGGAGGGTGGGGTCACAGGAGGGAGGGGTGGAGATCAGGTTCTGCAGTTAACGGCCACCCCTCCCCTCCCCCTTCACACACACACTAAGGCCTGCTGTCTGCACGGAGCTCCACAGGGACTCATCCACCAGGTGCCACGTGTGT
>RJWT010011991.1:0-22791 GCA_004365215.1 Cuniculus paca
GCAGTTTGTAGAGGTTTCAGTTCACAGTTGGCTGGCTCCAAGACAGTGTGGCATGGCAGAGGGGCACTGCAGAGGAAAAGTAGCTCATGGCAGGCAAAAGACAGCAAGCAGTAAAGTAGGGAAGCAGCAGCAAGCACAGACAGCAGCCGTCTTTCTGTCTTTTATATTCTATCCAGGCTGCATGCTCTGAGGGCAGGTTGTACTCATACCTAGATTGGATTTTCTCATTATCCACACTCAGAACTATGCCCAGCCAATAGGTGGGCTTATTTAATAATCACACACCCTTGATCCCTGCATCACACACTCTAGATCCAGCCATCTCTGAAAAGCCCCACCGGATCATTTTGGGAGGACATCTAGACACAAGCCATAACATTCATCTGCTTTCACTCAGAATCTAAAACCCTTGCATAGATGCAAATGGCTTCATTGGTGAACTCTACCAAATGCTGAAGAGGAAATGATACTAATATTAAATAAACTTTTCCAGGAATGAGAAGAGGAAGAGCATTCTCAATCCCATTTATGAGGCCAATATTATCCTGATAACAAACCAAATAAATACAATGATAGAAAATTACAGGCCCTATCAATAATAAATATAAATGTAAGTCTTGAATAAATACTAGCAAAGCAAATCCATCAATATATAAAAGATAATATATCAGTACCAAAAAATGGTTCCTCTGAGAAATGCAAGGTAATAATATTTACAATCAATCAATGACCACCTTAGAAACAGATCAAAATGAAAGACTACAAAGATGATCTCTGTAGATGGAAAAGAAGAATTTGACAAACTTCAACAAATTCATGATAAAAATTCTCAGCAAACTGGGACTAGAAGAGCATTTCCTCAATCTGATAAAGGATATTTATGAAAAACCTACAGCTAACAAAAGTTAATGGTGAGCATACATTTTCCCAAAACAAATATAATTACAGTATTATGTATCACAAACATATACTAATAAAATTTTTAGAAATGGGCAAAAGATTTAAATAGATACTTTACCAAAGACATGAATCTCAAACATATAAAACGATGTTCACTACCAGTCATTAGGGAAATGCATACAGAAACCACATGGGACACCATTATATCTCCACTAGAACTGCTAAAACTGAAAAGATTATTAGCATCAAGTGTTGGCAAGGACACAGTGTTAACTGAAACTCTCATACACTGTTTGTGCAAATGGGTACAGTGACTTTGGGAAATGCTTTGACAGCGTTTTACAGAATTAAACAGACATTTATTTACCACACAAACCACAAGCTCACTCTTGGCAACGTACCCAAGATAATAAGGTGATGATATGCATATACAGAGCTGTACCCGAATGTTTATAGCAGTTCTTTTCATAAGAGCCAACAGCTGTAATCTGCCCACTAAGTGGAGAATGTATAAACACACTGAGACACACAGACACAATGAGAATGGGACAGGACAGAAGACAGCAGTGGCTGCAGGGCTGGGTGAAGGGGAGAGAAGGGGCCAAGGGAAGGTTGAGATGATGGAGCTGTCCTGTCCCTAGACTGTGGTAGTCACTGCTTGAGTATCTACACTTGTCCGATTTGCTGAACTTAAAAAAGAACATTGAACTTTATAGTGTCAATGAGTGAGTCTACTGTATGTAAATCAATAAAGCTGACTTCCCAAAGGCAGGGAAACTTCCCGCCAACACCAGGACACCAGGATTTGAACAAAGTCCTTTTCTCCTGCACATACGGACACCACAGTGCTCTGTAAGGAGCAGTCTGGTCCTTCTGGCCAGACGGCCCCCGACACACACATTGTGAACACCACAGCTTTGAGTTCTTTCTTAGCTTTTACCCAGTGGGGCTCAACTGCAGTTTCCAGAGCTGTGGACCTAGGGCCCCAGTTCTGGGCCCAGCCAAGCCTCCTGAGCAGCGCTGCCCCTCCGCACCCTCACTACCCAGGGGGACCTGAGGGCCAGGGATGCCGGCTTGGGCGGCTTGGACTTGGCACACACTGCTGGCTGGGTGACACTTCTTCTATTGTCTCCGCCACTGGTACCTTGGGCTGGGCACTCACATCACCTGACCCAGAGTTCCCGTGGCTGGCCTGGGGCTGTGCCAGACATTTCCATTCCTTCACATAATCTATCTTTGTCTCCCTAGACTCTTGGCCAAGGTTTTTTTGGTGAACGTGTCCCTGGGACGCAGTGTCCTAAAGCACAATGGAGTTATTTTCTAGAAATCAGGGCATGTGATCTAATGAGACTGAGGCATGTGTGGCAAAATGGGTCAGCACCTTTGAAATCCAGAGCACCTGACAGCCCAGGCTGCTCCCTCTCCTCCAGGGCCTGTGGAGGGGGTGTCCTGAAACCATGCTGCACCCTGCTGCCCATCTCCAGAGACTGCTGTCTCCCCTGTCTGAGGACCTCCGGTTCTGCGCTCAGGATGAGCTCTGGCTACACTCACTAGGTCTCGGTACACGTTAGTGCTCTAGAAACCTCAGCCTTTCAGTTCTGATACTCCCTACCATATTGCTCTTTACTATTAATTATCTATGAAACACCCTGACCTCTGTTTTATATTACCTCTTAGTACAGTGTTCTGGTATGAGCAAAGTCTCCACCTGCCCTGGAAAGCGGCTCCCTGCCTGTTCAGGACACACAAGGTCAGGGGTGTCCTGCTCTTGCCTCGTGACCCACCCCAGCTGGGTTTTGTGATGAAGGGGTCCTCTGAGATGTGCAGGCCTTACCTTGGCTGGCGCTAGTAACACTGCAGTGGTGAGACATGGAAACGTGCCGTGCAGACAGAGAGCCCTGTCTGTAAGCAACCGAGTACCACCCTCAGGGAGAAGCCCTCTGGGCAGCAAATGCTCCTGGCTCAGAAGGTGCCTGCCTGGGCTTGCAGCACTTGCTTGCTCACTTCCCAGAGGACGGTCAGGAACCCCGGAGGATGTGCAAGTGCCTGGCACATGCAGGCCCAACAAGTGGAGTTGTTTTGGACACAAGAAGCCAGCAGATAAACAGCAATTCTGCTCTCCAGCTGCCCCCAAGCTCCCTACTCAGAGAAGCCAGTGGACACAGAGCTGTGGGGCCTGGGCTTCGCAGGCCATGTGCAGAGACGAAGTCATAAGGTCTGGACTGGCAGTGCCCTCGGCCACCCTTGCTTAGCCTCACATGGCTTTTTATGGCTCTGAGATGGAGAAAGAAACCTCCATCTTGCCAGTCTCCAGCTCAGGTGACTGGAGGGAGGCAGAAGTCACTGCGAGAGCCCTGGCTACTGCCTGCGTGGGCCTCCGCAGAGCCCTGAGGTGTCCTGTCCAGCTAAGTCCAGCTGCAGCCAGGTCTCCATTTCTGTGCCGGTGAGTAAGCTTCAGTTTTGCACAGGAAAACACTGCTTTCCTGGCAGAGCGCCATCCTTTCTGAACCTGGTGTAATAATCCCAACCAGCTCCTACGCAGCACCCACCGTGCACATTTTGAATGAGCCGTTAGCGAATGAAGCCATTAGCTTCACCTCAGGGCACACAGAGAGCTCAGGGCTGCTATCCAGGTCTGGTGGCTGGCAGGCAGTGGTGCTGGGCTGGGACCTGCACTTGGGTCTATGCATGGCCACAGGTGGAGATGCAAAGAGGACCCTGGGCAGAGTGGTGACACCCAGCTCACTGCGCTGGACGAGGGAGCCAGTGCTCACCAGCTCGCCCCGGAGCGCAGCGTCTCCTACAGTGGACCTAGTTATCCCCCAAGGGAGCAGCAGTCTGAGACCCAGGGGTGCCTGCAACTGTGGATAGTACCAATCCTCCATATAAATTCCACACAGGAAGACAGGCGGAGGTAACTAAATACAGACTATTAACAGCATACTCCAAGAAAAGTGCTGTTGATGTGGTCTCTTGAAATACCTTATTGTATTTTTACCTTTCCACTTAAAGGAAACTCTTTACGGTTTCTCACTGGCATATCTGAAATGCCAACATCACAACTCTTGCCCTCCAGGCCGTTACTGGGTAAGTTAAGGTTATCTGAACACAGCCCTGTGACACCCCAACAGTGATCTGGTGACTACAACAGCTGCTAAACAAGTTACAAGCATGGATGTCCTGGACAAAGGGCAGGGTTCACCACACTACTCATCATAACACACATTTAAAACTCAGTGTTCATTTCTGGAATTTCCCATTTAATATTTTAAGACCTAGGTTGACAATTGGTAACTGAAGCCACAGAAAGTGAAATGACAGGCAAGGGGGATTACCGTAAGATGCCTAGGATGAGTTCTCTATGGTGGAAAATGGTAGGTAAATGGAGTTAGAAAACATGACACACTGCTGTGGGTTCAACTGAGTTCCCCTCACATTCATAGGCTGAAGCACTAACTCCTACTACATTAGAATGTAAATGTATTTGGAGACAGGTATTTTAAAAAGTGATTAAATTAAAATGAGGTGTTCAGGTGGGCCTCAATCCAGTGTGACCAGTGTTCTTACACAGGGAGGGGATTTGGGCACCAAGCACACAGGAAAGCACACATGAAGACATGGAAGATGACAGCCACCTATACACCAAGGACAGTGGCCTCGGAAGAAACCAACCCTGCCAACACCGATGGTCTGGAAACTTCTAGCCCCTAGACAGTGAGCAATTCTGTTGTTCTAGCTACCCGATCTGTGGGACTTTGTTATCGCAGCTCTAGGACACTAGCGCAATGACCATGCAGCAATGTGATGGCCTGCAAAACAATGTCCCAAGTAGGTCACAGGTCACATGTTATAGGGTTCTAGCAATAAATACCCAGAACAGGGAAGGCCACAGAACAGAAAGGGGACTGGCAGTGCCAGAGGCCAAACAGTAGAACAAATAGGGTGTGACTACTCTGTGGGCGGAGTTCTTTTAGGATCAAAGTATATTCTGGAACTAGATAGGATGTGGAGGCCAAATGGAACTGTGAATGTACTAAGTATCACTGAGCTCATTTTTAAATGATTTTCTGTCACATGAACTTCACCTCGGTCAGAAAACTCTAAAAATAAATAAATAAAAAGATACAGATAAAATGTGTTGCTTGAATTTGATATATTGACTGCCAAAGTGAAAGTGTCTGTCTAGCGTGTCATGGAGAACAAGGGAGGGAGGCAGGTCCCGGACAAGACCTTACGCTTTGACCCCTGCGGGGTGAGAGGTCCCAAAGGTGGAAGGGGCAGCCTTCAGGCCCCCAGCTGCTGGAGCCAGGGCATGGCCTCCGGGTACACGGACAGGCAGGTGTAGGCCTGGGGCTTAGGTCAGGAATTCAGGAGTTCAGTAGCTCATTCCCAAATTTAGGATTTGAAATACTGTGTTTAAAATAAAACACAGTATTTTTTAAAGCCCTTCAGATGACTCTGTTGATTAACCTTTCAGGAAACAATTGATTCTGGGAGAGTATACTCAATTTATATTGATGCTTTTGAATTACCACTTTTTCTTTTTTTTTTTTTTCCTTCTTTTGGTACTAGGCATTGAACTCACAACTTAGCACTTGCCAAGCAGGCGCTTATGCCACTGAGTTAAATTCCCAGCCCTTAAATTAACATTTTTGTATTACAGAGGATTCATGCTTTGTGTACTTAAAAGCAGGTAAGGCACACTAATTCACTTTCATAGGATTTTCCAGAAAAGACTTTCTGTGTGTGTGTGTGTGTGTGTGTGTGTGTGTGCGCGCGCGCACGAGCGCAACCAGGGCATTGAACCCCGGGTCTTCGTCCTGAGCTACACCCCAGGCCTTTTAAATTTTTTAAATTTTGAGATAGGCTCAAGTTGCCCAGGTTGGGCTCAAACTTTTGATCCTGCTGCCTCAGTCTCCCAGAGACTTATGCTCTGACCCCTGCAGGGGTAAGAGGTCATAAAGGTGGAAGGGGCAGCCTTCCAGGCCCCCAGCTGCTGGAGCCAGGGCATGGCCTCCGGGTACAAGGGCAGACAGGGGGAGGCACCAGGCCTGCACCATACAGGGCTTTAAACTTCATCTATGTGCAAAGCTCAATTGATCAGAAAAGCAAATTTTTCGAAGATTGAGATTTAACAGCTGTACAAATCTGTATCTTTAAAAGAAAAGGTGCTTCAAGTATCCCAAGTCATACAAACCACATAAAAATAAATGCAAAAAACCAGACTAATAGCCATTTCTCAAGTTAGTACACATTAGTCCTTTCAGTTTGCTGTCATTTTATGTAACAAAGCAATAATGCTGAGGACACATTTTAAGAAGATTATGTTTTAACTCTTCTGATTCAACATCAACTGCTGAAGTATAAATATTAAGCCACAAGGATGACCATTTGAAAGCGTGAACATATTATGTTTTTACTTCCAACAGCTGGTGTCACCAACCTAGCTGGTGTCACCAACCTAACACTGGACACGGTTCTGAGTACCTGAGCTGGTGTCCAGTGACAGCTGGGCCATCAGTCCAGTCTGCGCCTTCTAGAAGCAGGGTCCTGGCCACACCCCAGATGGTAGCTGTTCTTGGCAACACACACTTTTTATGTTTGTTTTTAATTCTGAATATAATGCTGTAAGGAGAAGACAGGAGCAAGAGAAATCTGAAATACTTTCTGTCTCTACAATATGTCACAGGTGGTGGCCTGCTGGCCTCCCTATTCTCGATTTTGTGACCCTGTTGCCTGTGGGATGTGTTGTTCTACTCCCCAAATTCAGGTACTCTTGTTCACATTGTCTTGGTGATCACAGGCCTAAAAGTAAAAATCCAAAATCCCAATGCAGGCTTCACTCTTTCAAGTAACTCGTGTTCAAATTGGAGGTCAAAAAAGATTTCAGAAATAAAGGAACACCGTAGTCCTTTAGACATTATGCTGAGAGATCAGAGCATGTAACCACCCGCAAGAGGGACTAGGCAGAATTTTACAGGTTGGTCCAGTTGACCTACTGCCAGCGTTCAGCTTTCATTTGTGTACGTAACTCCTGGCATCAAGGCAGAGCTTACAAAGATGACAGTCCCACTGTTTCACAGCTGGACAGTTTGTTTGGAAACGTAGCTGTTGGTATCCAGGCAGCAAAGGGACCCTCAAACCCTCTCTGTAGAAGGTGGCTTCTAAGCACTGAAGTCCATGAACCAGTTCTCAAAATAATTGGTAATAATAAAGGAGCAGTAATAATAAAGGAGCAAACCCTTGTTTTTACGCTGCAGTCTTGTCACGAGAAGACTGGCAATGACACCTCTTTGTGGCAGGGCACCCTGAGGGGCATGCACATCACCTGGTGTCCTTCACACCCCCAACTCCACTGGTTGCTCTAGCAGCGTGATGCACAGACACATTAAATTCATCTTGGTGACCATCTCCCCGGTGTACTTGCCACTGCTGCTCACGGGGGCCAGGGATCTCTCAAGGATGCATGCAACACCATGCCTCCACCTGTTCCTGGCTCAGCCTCTGGTGAGCAACCACTCAGATGACCCTGACAAGCCTGCCCCTGGCACTCCTGTCCTCATACAGTTCCTGCCCATGCAGAGATTAGGCTAGGTTTACTGACTCACTTCAAACAAACAGAATACACAGGAAGTGACAGGGTGTTATTTCTGAGGTTAGGTTATAAAAAGACTACAGCTTCTCTTGCAAGCCCTCCTTTGCTTTCTCCTCAAGAGCCCTAACTTTGAGGGAGCCTGCTGCCATCTTGTGGCCTCTCTATGGAGATGCCCATGTGGAGAGAAACTGAGGTCTCTACCCACAGCTGAATGGGACCTCAGGGCTCCCAACTATCATGTGGGTCCAGAGCCACCCATAGTCAAGCCTGGGGATGACCACAGGTTGGTCAGTACCCTGAGAACAGCTGTGAAGAGACTTCAGGTCAGAGTCATCAGCTAATAAGCTCTCAAATCCTGACCCACAGAATTGTGGGTAATGTTGGTTGTTCACAGTCACTAATCCTGGGAGCAATTTGTTGCTTGGCAGTAGAGGACAAACCCAGGAAGGCTGGGTCTGAATTTCTCCACGCAAGTTACAAAGGCCAGTCACAGGTCAGCCCACATTCTCTCTGGTCACGCCAGGGCCATGCCTCCAATGTTCTGCGGCACAGTCTATCCACTTTGCTCACAAGGTTGCTGCTTTCCTTAGAACCCTCTGCTCTTCCTTCCTCTACATTCTGTGTGGTAAAATCCTCCTAGTGTTCCAGGGTTTCCAGCTCACTTCAAACATCGGCTCCCTGAATCCACTGCTCCCAGAAGAATACGCTCGTGTGCCCCCTGCCGAGTACCTGTGGGTCCATCTCCCCAGGTGGCAGAGGGCCAGGCACCACTCACTTGTGTTCAGCTCTCAACTCCAGCACCTGAGGTGTGGTGGGTATGTGGTAACTTCCCAGAAAAGAGCCATTTGCAAGCTGCTGGCCTGCAGGCCTCACCTTGAATGTGTGTTAATGTCCATTTTCATGAAGGACACTGCTCATCTAAATACACAATGGGCCCAACGTCTGGACAGCAAGCTGCGTTACTACACCTTTGCACCAGCCTCTTTCACACTCTGTCAACTGTTTAGTATCATCTTCACAGCACAGGACGCAGGGCACAACTCCAGGTGCCCTTGGTTGTCACATCTTTAGTCTGCTTCAGTCTGGAATGATTCCTCAGTCGAAATTTCTTTGATTCATGATCTTTTTAAAGATTTTCAGGCCATTTTGTCCATTGACTGTCCCTCAGTTGGGTTTTGTCTGATGAGGCCTCCTGGTTAGGCTGTGCACTCTTACTCCGCCACATAGCGCACTGTTTTCTATCTGTCTGGTTACTGACATTCACACTGATCATTCAACCGTGGCCTGGCAGGGATGGTGAAGCCTTTCCCCCCTTACAGCTCATGATACTTGGTCAGGAGGTCTTCAAACTACGCAAATACCTCAAACTTGCCTCTGATTCATTTCCTCATTTCTATCTGTAAGGACCTATGGTTTCCTAGTCTATTCAATGCTATCATCACTTCTTTCGATGCTCAGATTATCTCAATTTTGACAGGTGGACCTCATTCCGGTACTTGCTTTTTGCCTCAGGATGCTCTAGCTGACCTTAGACTTTCATGTCCCACCCCTGGGATCAGCCATTCTCCCAGGAACCTTTGTTCCTCTTAGTAAAAAATGGTTCTTAGAAAGCCAAGATCTGGTGTGAGGTGTGCTCACTGCTACTGAGGTTTGTCTAATCTTCCCCCCTCCCTCTGAGAAATACACACTATATCAAAACTATGCATATGTGTGTTTACATCTATAACTGTAGTACTGAAAACTAGGTGTTTACACTAATATACTAAACCCAATCCACATTACAGGAGTCATTCATTTTCTACATTTCTATATCCATAACTCCCTTCTTTGGCAGTAGGAAGCCCAGATCCCATTAGTTTTACTGCAGTTAGCTCATCTGATTGACCTTGCTATGTGCCACTCATTTCCTACCTCAGCGACCTTCAAGTCCTCTGCTCAGGCTGAGTCTCCACAGAAGATGACTCTCCCAAAAAGAGGGCCACTCACCTGGCCCAGGCTCAGACTCCCCAGGTCAGGTTCCAGAGAAGAGTTGTCGACTTCCTGCCTTTGTGAGAGAAGCTATGAAGCTTCCTTGCATGGGCGCAAGTGTAAGGAGTAGGAGAATCTGTGGTCGCTTGTGCACACACACCAAACTCCTTCTGTTTTACTGCTACCTGTGACTTGGGTCCTCCAGGTTCCCTCATGACAGAAAGTGGCTCCAGCCATACTGTCACATTCGAAAGGCAGCATGAGGAACCAGGGCCCTGCATTCAGTCAAAGTAGCATCCCTGGAGGTCCTGCACACTCTGTCCGCCTCTCAGTACCTGCACTTACACACAAGAGTCACTGAAAACATCAGAATCGGAACTAAGAGAACAGATACCTGGAGGAACTACCACTGTCTGCCTCTCCCACGTCCTATGTTCACTGGCCAACATTCTGTGCCCAACGGTCACTGAAGACCTCCAACAGTTCTCTAGAAGCACTGCATCCTTGCCCATTTCTGGGTTTCAGAAGCCCCAAGGAATGTGACCCTGCGGTCCTGGGAACTCTCAGAGAGGTTCAAATGGATCTCAGACAATGTATCACTACTTCTCTGTTCAAGTATGAATGTGAGGAAATGCTGCACCAGGCCCCCTAGAGCTTGCTGAGTCTCCAAGGACCCCACCTCATCCCTGCTGGGACAGTTGGCAGCCTTCACCTGTGTGAGAACCCACTGCCAGAGCAGCTCCAAGCTCCAGCCCCAAACACCATGCCGTTAAAGAGAGAAGGTGCAAAACACAAGGACAGCGGTCCCAGCTCCCTGCCACCCAAAGGGAAGGGAGGAAGAAAGGGGAAAAACAACAGTGGAAGTGAGCTCAGAAATCTGTACACAAGAACCACTCTGTGGAAGTGAGGAGATTTACTCTGCAAATCCCCCAGCAGCCTTGGTGATACATCTCAGATGAATCCGTCTGAATCAACCCTGTTCTCGGCAAGGACGACAGAAAGGGCTGCTACTCACGCACACATAGTAAGGAAGTTTTTCTATTTATAAACTGTAACAGTGGTGCAATTTCATGATATTCCAGCAGCCCTCAAGTCATAGCTGTTTGGTGTGATTCCTGGTAACAAAGCTGCTGTAGTGTGGGCACAAGAATGCTTCCAAGATAGATGTGCTTCACTCCACAGGCAGGTAAGCCTCGCACCTTTTCAGCTGGGTGCCCATGTTTGAGGCATTTTCTCTCTCCCAACCTTGATCACAGCACTGAAAAATGAGGCAAACAAAGCCTTCCTCAAGCTTTGCTACACTGAGGAAATGCACAGCAAATTCTGGCCCACAGGTGAGACAAATGACTGTTAGTAGCCCTCTGTGAGAAGGGAAATCACACAATGATAGGGCTAAATAATACAATGCATCACAGACCTGGCATATGACTCTGCTAATAAATGTTAATGCCTTTTATCTTACTCATCCATGTAAAAATCCAAATGCTAGTTATCTGGCATGGTTCTTTTAATGAAGTTTAGCTTTTTATGCCTACAAAAACGTTTTGTATAAACCTTTCTCTGCACTAATAAAGATGGTATACTAGAAATGACAGCATCCTCATGGTCCTAGCAGCAGTACTCATGATAGCCACGAGACACAAGCCACCTGAGGAACTTCCCCCAAAACAGATGAGCCTTGAGAACATTCTGCTATAGTTACAAAGCGGCAAATACTATAGGATTCCACGTGAGTGAGGGGTCTAGAAGAGTCAGATTCACGGGGACATAGAAGGAATGGTAGTCAGCAGGGTCTAGGAGAAAGGGCAATGAGCAGTTACTGTGCAGAGTTACAGTTTTGCAGTAAGAGACAGTCCTGGAAATGGAAGTGGTATAATGTTATTTAAAAATGGTTAAATGGTAAAATTTCCACAACTAACAATTGTAGAAGTTTTAAAAATAATATCACCTTTCAGTTTTTCATAACAATGCAAGGTCATCATATTGATTCATATGGACTGTATGCTGGAATTATATAGCTTGCCGCTCATAGGGAAAGCCATAGGACACTTCAGGACATAGTCCAGAACTTGTTTCTTGAGTAAATTCCTGGGGTTTATTAGAGTACAGCTGCCAAAGGAAAAAAATGGAACTTGACTTTTTTCTTTTTTTTGGAGGTAATGGGAATTGAATCCACAGCTTCACACATGCTAGGCAAGTATCCTATCACTGAACTATGGTCGCAGCTGTTTTTAAAAAGATGTATTTATTTATTCTTTTATTTATTTAAATTTTGGGACAAGGTCTTGCTAAGTTGCCCAGGCTAGCCTCCAACTTGCTATCCCTCACACTCCTGAGAAGCTGGAATTACAAGTGTGTGCCATCGTGCCCATAGTGTCTTATCTTTTGCTATACCATCTGCTAACCATAAGATGTTACAACTGGAAGCAACTTTAGAAATTACATATGAAAGTAGAAGACAGTGCAAACTTGACTTGAAACAGTTTTCCTGAGCTCACACAGACAACCATCACAAGGAGAGTGGGGAAGGTAAATCCTAGTTCTCAGCTGGCACTGGGATCCTGGGCCAGGGCAGGATAATGGGGCTGAGCTCTGTGGAAGTTCTAGCCTCTGACCCGTAGTGTCCAATGTGCTGCCACCAGGGGGCAGCAGGTGTATTATTCTGGCGTTTTAAAACTCCCAAGACTAAAGGTCCAGTGCACTTCCAACATCCTTCCTCCAACCTCAAATATAAATGTGCACATAAAGGACTTTATGAAAATAATTTCAACAAGCACAAAGCTGAAAGAAGATCAATAAATAACTTTTTAAACAAAACAAAGCCTTAGGGGTATGGTGATAACAACCTCAATAATGCTTCACTGTTCCTGATTTTTTTTTTTTTTTTGTGGCACCAGGGATTGAACTCATGACCTTGCGCTTGCCAGGCAGGCGCTTAGGCCACTGAGCTAGATCCCCGGCTGTTTCTGATTTTTTCTAACCCTACTTGATGTAATTAATATGAATCAATGAATACGCTAGTTTTAAACCAAAAATGACTTGGCTGCAGAAATTTATCTTATTTCTTCACTCTTTGAGCCAGATCACCCCAGTGCTAGGTTTCTGAGGTTTCAGGTCAAAACTACCTCAGATGCCCATCCAGCCATCTGTCTTCACTCTTCCTTCATCAGCTCAGTTTTTGCCGTCCAACACCCCAGCATTAGAAAGGAAGGTCCACCCACAGACCCAACCCTCCAGTAACCTTTCCGATATGGAAGAGGGAAAATCGAGTCACAGAGCAAACCTGGATGCCAGGATTCTTCCAAGTAGACGACAGAACCTCCTACTCTCTGACTTTCAAATGGGGGTACCAATGGGAAGCTCCACCCACGGCAGCTAACAGAGACCGGAAGGACAGACAGGGCCTCCCTCGGTAATGACCTTGTGCGCTAGCAGAGTGCACAGTTTCCTCTGATGGGAAGAGTGAGCCAGGACAAACATTAACAGCGGACTTTGGTAACTAAACCATAATCAACTCTATGTTTTGAAGCAACCACAGGTGATATGACCCAGTGACCAGTTCCTGAATCACCCCAGAAGAGAGGCACTGGGCCTTCATTTTACATGGGAATGTCCCACAGTCTCCTTCCTCAAGCTCACCATGCTTCTACAAGGAGAAAGGCAGTTAGACGAAAGCTTTGACTTCTATTTCGGAAACATACAGGAGCCCGTTTTTTCAGACTACAGTAGAGTTCACTATAAAGACATTCAAAGAAATTAGTTTCCACTTGCACACAATTTTGCTCACAGATAATTAACTGCTCACTCATCAAGCTAACCGAGCATAAAACCAATGCAAAAGCAAACATGGACTACTGGTTACTAACAGTAAAATGGGAATAAGACACAAGATGCACATTATAAATATAAACGGGTCACTGCAAAAGGCAGTGTTACGGTTTGTATATAGATGCCCCCCCCAATCCTCATGTAGTCACGGAAGTAGCTGAATCTAGCGTTTGTTGTCTAGCGCTGGGATTGGCGGTGTGAGTTCTGCACCCGCCCAGGGGTGGAGCCGACATGCAATGTAAGGTCGGAAAGGGGGCGTGTTTTCCCTCTTTGGTGTGATTTGCTCTTGCGGCTTGCAGCCGCCATGAATGACAGCGCCTCAGCCACGCCACCCTGCCTTGGAACCAGCTGAGCATGAACTAAAAACCCCAAAACTGTAAGCTAAATAAACCTTCCTTTGCTTCATTTTGGGCGTCAGGTGTTTGTCTCCGCAACGAAGAAAAGTAACTAAGACAGGCAGCTTGTACCCAGGTATTATTATTCTGTAATCCTTTGCCAAAGATAATCTCTCAATGGGTGAGATTTAAAAGTACTCCTTACATTATGGTTTTACTTTTCAAGGCAGAATATATGTGTATCTAACTGTAGAAAATCATCAGAAAACCAGAAATATTTAGCTTTATAACAAGTATATAAAATAAATTTAATTCAGTAGTTTATTCAGGAATTATTAAAAATTTTTTATAATATCAAAAATCTGAAATCAGATAACTAAAAAACAAAACCAAAAACTTCACAAAGCACACATAGCTATTAGGATGGCTTTGAGGGGAATATCTGATAATATGAAGTGCTAACAAGGATGTGGAGCCACTGGAACTTTCCTACATTGTAGTGGGAATAGAAAACAGTAGAGCCACTGTGGGAAGTTTTCTATCACATTAAGTCTAGTATAGACATAAAATACACATGCACACTCAATATGACCCTGCAACTGTGCTCTGAGGGATGCAGCAAGAAAGGTGAAACTTTTCTTCACACAAAAGCCCATAGATAAATGTTCATAGCAGCTGTACTCATAATCACCCAAACATTAAATAATCCAATGTCCTTCCACAGTGAATGGACACAGGTAATGGCAGTGACAGAGGATGCATGCACAGAGATCGCAATGGCACTGACCCACAGGACCCACTCTGGACGGTTACATGCTATATCATTCCATTTTTATGACATTTTGGAAAAAGGAAGATTTATAAGGATTGAGAACAAATCGATGGTTTCCAGGGAGGGTTTAACTACATAGGGCAGAATGAGAGGTTTTTTTTATCTCATTTTCTGGATTTTGGTGATAGACCTGCTATCAGGATTTTTTGTTGTTGTTGTTTTTCTTTTTTTGAGCCATGAAGTCTTTATTAAAAGTCTGCAACTACTGGGAGGAAGCCATGATGTTGGACACACTGTCAAAGTTGATCTTCTCCACAATGTTCTTGGGCTTAATGCTCTCCTCCTGACTACAGATAAAGATCTGCCCCGACTAGTCTGCGCTCCGGCTGTATTTGCTCATCCACACC
Organism: Cuniculus paca; assembly: GCA_004365215.1. Classification (NCBI taxonomy): domain Eukaryota; kingdom Metazoa; phylum Chordata; class Mammalia; order Rodentia; family Cuniculidae; genus Cuniculus; species Cuniculus paca. Next base: position 14,806 of record RJWT010011991.1, read on the forward strand.
TTCAGCTGGCTGACAGATCCCTGAGCATCTCAGCCAGTAGCCAGCAGTCTATGTGTTGGTACGTGATGCCCATGACATGGCAGATAAATTTTCGGACGAAGTCTTCAAAGCCAGTTATACCTTCTAGGAGGTCCAGATTTTCATCCAGGGCTTGCCCTGCACCCTCCTGGCCCTGGAAGGATACATGCGCCTGATCAATCATGCACTTGCACAGGGTGAAGTCGGTGTGGGGCAGGTTGGTGAAGGCCTTCAGCAGGATCTGGGCAGTGACCGTGGTCTGAAAGAAGGCTGGGTTGAACTGGTACAACTTCAGGACAGCCAGGTTGTCTTCCAGATCATAAGCATTCTCCTTGGCTTGCGTCTCCATGTAGTGCTCCAAGGTGGCCAGGTTCTCAGGATTGTACCTGTCGATACCCTTGAGCAACTTGCCCATGTTTGCTCTCATCTGCTTAAACATCGCCATGACTACTGCCTCCTCCCACGACCACAGCTAGGGAGAAACACCAGCCTGCTATCAGGGTTTTGATGATGGTTACAAGAATCTACACATTGTAAAACTCACTTAACTATACAAAAAGTCAATTTTACTGTATATGAACTTAAATAATAATTAATAAAACCATGAGAGCATGCAATTACTCTAAAACACGAATGAAAATAGAAGAATAAGGGCCTTTTGAGTTAAATTAATGCCTGACACACATTATTAAGAGATTTAAGGATGTACACAGCAAGTACAATGAAAAGGTTTTTTAAAAATTCCATTTGGAATAAGCCAACTGTATAGACCTTTTTTTTTTTTTTTTTTTTGTGGCACCGCGAATTGAACTCATGACCTTGCACTTGCCAGGCAGGCGCTTAGGCCACTGAGCTACATCCCTGGCTGCCATTGTCTTTTTGAGACAGGGTCTCAGCCTGAACTTCAGCTGTTCAGACTGGCCTTGCGCTCACTTTGTAGCCCAGGCTGGTCTTGAACTCACAACGATCTGCCTGTCTCAGCCTTCCAAGTGCTGGGATTACAGGCATGAACCACCACGCTTGGCTTAGACCTTGTTTTTAGAGAATTGAGGAAATGTGAATATAGTATTAGATGATATTATGGAATTTTGTTCATTAATGTTAGGCAGGATTTTAGTTATATAAGAAAAGAAACTTTCGAATAAAATTTATACTACAACATGGCAGGAGGTGAAATGACATGACTTCAAAATTCTGCAGAAGCAAACAAAACCCCGAAGCACAGAGGCAGGAGAGCAGACGGCAGAGTGGGGCAAAGCTCGCACGCTGTGCTGGTTTCTGATGCTGGGGGCTGGTGCATGAGGGTTTATTATATTCTGCTTGTGAGTAGGTCTGGCAAGGTTCTTAGTAAGATGCTGAAAGAGGGACTTGAGATAACCCTGGCTTATCAGGAAGGGACCTAAACCCAATGGCCAATGTCCTGCTGGAGAGGAGGTGCCACGTGAAGACAGCAGGCTGCAGTGACACAGCCACAAGCCAAGGACCACCAGGAGCCAGGGGAGGCAGGAAGGTGAGGAAGGATTTCCCCATCAGCTGCCAGAGGGCGCGCAGCCCGGCCCGGCCCTGGATGTCTCACTGTGAAATGCTGGACGCTGAGACTGGTCTGGAATTGCATCCGATGAACCCAGAGTATCACAGTGGTGCCAGGAAGGAAGGGAGTGTTCAAAACTGACCACATGAGCAAACCATCCAGTGAGGGACACAGCGCAGGGACACAGCCACCTCAGAGCTCCAGTGGCCAAGGCAGGAGGGACATGAGGAATGAAATAGGTAGCACAAATTGTAACCAAAACATTCAATAAACAGCCCTGAGCTCATAATTAAATAAATGTGAGGGAACAGACAAACCTGCACGAAGAATCCCAAATAATTCATGAGGATACTTCACCGTCAAGGGGAGACGGCACACTCCACCGTCAAGGGCAGCTGCTCCCGCTGACTTCCTTTCAGAGAGGCCAGTGAGACAGAGGGAAAGAAGAGTAGCTGTGCTATGGAGACCTGACAAAGGCTACTTTAGCAGGGGATCAAGGTCAATGGCAGCAGGATGCTGAGGGTATGTAGCCTTGAGGTGATGTGACAGAAATGGCACTTTACACCTAAGGTCTCCCTCTCCAAAATTATACCCTTCTCTATGTGGTGAGGGATACAGTGAACGATTATGTCGGTTAAGTTGGGAACTTGGCTATCTGGAGAGGGAAAAAGAGGTATGGATATAAGAAATACACTAAGCCCAGCATGGTGGCACACACCTGTAATCCCAACACTTAGGAGGCTGAGGCAGGAGGATCATAAGGTTAGGGCCAGCCCTTATTACACAGCAAGACCACATCTCAAAAAAGGAAAAGAAAAGAAACAAACAGACTTGGAAATTACCACTATGAAATATCTTACCTTGAACAATGTTTTTTCCTGTGACCACTGAAATGGCTTCAAAACAACCATCAACCCAATAGCAATGAGCATCCCTAAGGCCCAGGTTGTGGTCTCTAAGTATCATTTTTCATTTTAAACCAACCAACCAGGGCTCTTTGTGAAAATGACTGATGCCAGGTTTGGGGAAGTAAATGTGATCAAGACTTCCTTTTTTTTAAATTTTAATTTAATTTTAAGACTTCCTCTTATCATTGGAATAAACTAACAATTAGCATGACCAGAGAACCCACTCTGCCTCACTCCCCCATCCTTGTCTTTAGCCCTTTAAATCTAGGGTATGCAGAATGGGCCCCAAAAATATCCATGTTCTGATCTCCAGAACTCATGAGTATGTTACTTTACATGGCAGAAGGGCTCTGCAAATGTGACTAAAGTTAATGACCCTGAGATGTGGGGGTTATCCTGGGTTATGCAAACCAGCTTGATCTCATCAATGAATCCTGGAAAGTAGAGAACTGTTCCTGGCTCATAAAAAGCGTCAGAGAGGGGCTCGCTGCTGACTGTGAAGAGGAGAAGGAAGAGGCCGAAGACCAGGGAACATGGGCAGTCTTCAGGAGAGAGGCAAGGCAAGAAAACAAATTCTCCCCCAGAGAAACAGCCCCATTTTGTAAAACAAAAAGTTCAAAATCACTCAACTGGTAAGTGGCAAAGCCAGCATTGGACCCAAGGCATCTGGCTAGGGAGTTGGTACCCTAACCATGACACTAAGGTCTGTCTCCTGTGTAAAATCTGAATATCCAGACCTTGGCATTCATTAGCACAGTATTCCTGTGCTGAGCACAGAACTGCTTAATAGGAGCAAGTGGGACAAAGATGGATTCCCCCCACATTCTTTCTCATATAAAGAAAACATTTTTTTTATTATGGGAAGCAGAACACACACAAAAGCAGAGTAATGATATAATTAATGATTCCTCAAATTTCCATTTCCCATCTCTGACACATCAGCATCAACCTCATTTTAATGTCAACATTTAATTAATTTGGTATTATATTATCTGGTAGAAATAGTCCTCTTTATTAGTTTTTTTTTTTCCCCAGAATCACGTGTTCCTAACCACTAGTTTGGCTGTGTGGTGTCCCCAAAGTTTCAAGTGTTAAAAGCCTGGCCCTCAGGCTGGTATTACTGGGAGATGACAGAACAGTTAGATGAACTGGGACCTTACAGGAGACCCTTGGTTCCCTGGAGGCATGTCCTCAAAAGACTGTGGAAGTCTGCTCTTTTCCTCTCTACTCCAGGGTTCATGAAGTGAGCGGTCTGCTGTGCCACATGGCCCCTGGCACTGCCATCCAGAGCACCCAACCAAAGCCCAGAGCAATGGGTCCAACCCACCCTGGATTGGAAGCTCTGGATCCAAGTAATTTTTCCTTTACAGTGAATTATCTCAGGCGTTTCATTACAGTGACATGAAACTGAGTAACACATAGCTCTAATCACATGTCCTTCACTTGTGTTAACATTGTATTTTTTAAAATATTGAAATGGGCAGTTCTTATTTTTTAAAAAGAGAAAATTAAACAAAAATAACAATATAGTTTCAAAATAGGATAAGAAATTAACAATGGTTAATATATTGCATATTGTTGTTCTCAAAGTTGTTGCTCAGCTTACAAGATACAGGCATGCAAAATTAATCAACCAATATAAGCACCAACCAGTCCCTTCAATGAACTGAAAAGACATTAGCAGTATAATTATCTTAGCTATCATGTGTGTGTATATATATATATTTTTTTCTTTTTCCCTCCTTCATTTCTTCTCTAATCCCAGTTCTTCTTTCTTTGTAAGGAGTTTCTTTCCCTTTCTCAGTATCTGTTGCAGATTTTGTATCTTACTCTTAGTTTCTTACACTAGGGAGACAAGATGATGCTCACACATGCACATCTGATTTGTTTCACTTATGAGTATGGTCTCTGCCTCTATTTACCTATGAAAGCCTTGTTTGTCCTTTATAGCTGAGTAGTACTCCATTGTATAAAAATACCACATCTTTTTTATCCATTCCGTGGTTGATGGGCACCTGGATTGTTTCCAAGATCTAGCTATTACAAATTCTGTTGCTATAAACATGAGTGGACATGTATCACTGTGGTATGATGTTTTTAATACTTCTAGGAAAATACCCCAAAAGGGAATAGCTGGGTTGAATGGGTCCTCTAATCCTAGTTTTTTGAGGAATCTCCACACTGATTTCCACAGTGGTTGTACCAGTCGACACTCTCACCAACAGTGGAGAAGGGTTCCTTTTTCCCACGACCCCACCAATATTTGTTTTTGGTTGATTTCTTTATATTGGCCATTCTTCCTGGGGTAAGAGGGCATCTCCATGTTGTTTTGATTTGCATTTCTTGGGTGACCAATGAAGTTGAATGCTTTTTCATGTATTTATTTGCCATTTGTATTTCTTCATCTGAGAAGTATGTATTCATCTCAGATGCCCATTTTTGTTTGGACTGGATCTTTGAATTGGGGGAGGTTTGATTTTGTTCAATTCTTTATATGTTCTAGATAGAAGTTCTTTGTCTGAGGGACAGCTGGCTAAAATTTTTTCCCAATTCATGGATTTTCTTTTCACTTTGTTGGTAATTTCTTTTCATGTGCAAAAACTTTAATGAGATACTAGTTGTTGATTCTTTGAAGTATTTCTCGTGTAGTTTGGTTTTTGTTCATGAATTCTCTGCATACATCTATACCTTCAAGATTTCTACCTACTTTGTCTTCCAATAGATTAATGTTTCTGTTTTAATATTTAGATCTTTGATCCATTTTGATTTTAATTTAGTGCATGATGATAAACATGGGTCTAGTTTTAGTCTGCAGCATGTGCCAAGCCAGTTTTTCCAGCACTATTTATTAAAGAGGCTATCTTTCTTCCAGTGAACATGTTTAGCTCCTCTGTCAAACAAAAGATGGCTGGGTATATTTGTAGTTGTGTCTGCATCTTCTATTCTTTTCCATTGATTTTTTTTTTATCAGTACCATGCCGATTTTATCACAGTAGCTTGGTAGTATGATTTCAAGTCAGGGATTGTGATGCCTCCTGCCTTGTGTTTGTTGCCCAGGATTGCCTTTGCTATTCTAGGTCTCTTCTGTTTTCAAATGAATTTCAGGAATGTTTTCTCTAGTTCTGTGGGGTATGCATTAAATCTGTATAACAGTTTTGAGAATAAGGCCATTTTCACAATGTTGGTTCTTCCTATCCATGAGCAAGGGATATCTTTGAAATGGGCAGTTCTTTCCAAGAAAAATATAAAACAAACCATGACTGATATTTTTACTACATGCAACTTAAATTTTCTATAGAGGACAAAAACTAAATAAAGTACAAAAAATCGAGGGAAAATAATATAACACATCTGACTGAAGATTAGTATTCTTAATGTATAAATAATTCTTAGAAATCAGTACGACCACAGACCAATAGATGTGAACATAATTTCTCCCTGTTTTTACATGACAAAAATACACTTCCATCTGGGTTCTAGAATTTAGGAGTCACAAAAATTCTAGAAAAGAGAAAAATTAATTCTCACCTGTAAATTTCAAAGATGTGTTGCCCTTTAATCCAGCAGCATAGTGAGGCTGACAGTTTTAAAAGTCTTTGGCTTCAGAATCCTTGCACAAGACACAGGCGACATATTATGTTCACCTCAGACAGAGACCAGAAAGACCAAATGCCTGGCTCTCAGTCCTGCTGTGGAGATGAGAAGTGAAAAACACTGAGTTTTTGAGAAGGGTTAAAACCAAAATCAAATGACACAACCCCTCTTGGAAGGCAATCTCAACCCCTGGAAGGAAACGATTTCCATTCTGTGTAAAATATGGTTCTCCAGGTCAAGGGACAGAGAACACTTTGACTAGATTTTCTCACTGACCTGGAGGAAGGTTCAAAGTTCTCTACCTCCCTGAAAAATAAGTTATATTCTCTCCTACAAATAAGGAAAGAGAAGAGAAAGAACAAAGTGTGTTCTCAGTCATGAGGCAAAGTATATTATAGGAAAGCTGTTTCCTAGATAAGGTTTCTGTCATTTCAAGTCTGATACATTTAAATTTTTAAAAATTCAAACTGCTTGGGAAGTAGATGTGCCAAATACGGTGGTCATGAACCTAATTAAGCCTTTAGATATAGCCTCCAATTTACAGGAAATATAGGGGATGAAAACAGGGCAAGCTAAATCATACTACACAAAAAGCAACCAAATGAATTCAGAATGTGACCTAAAGCTCCTTACCATTTTCTCTTCAAAGCCTTTTCCTGCAAATCCGTGTTTTAGTTTTAATTTCCATTTCAACTAAAGCAAGATCCCATGCTAGCCCGTGGCACTAGTGCAAAATATTTCTGTAGAAAAATTCACCAACAAGGAATTAATTTAACTGTGTAAACTCGGCTTTTAAAAGACAAACACACTGCACTGCGGAAGGCTGCTCTGCTTCTTCAGGAACTTCCGGCTTTTGACAGCACTTGCGGGGAACGGAGGCCACACGGCTGCACGTGGCTCCTACAGTGGCGCTTCAGGTCCCTGAATGGGGCCAGGCAGGTCTTCTGTTACAGAAGAATAAGCATAAGTACCTGTGTGTTTAAGACCTACCCTTTACATAGGTCAATATTTAGAAATGTTTAGTTTTTAATTCATTCCTCCTTGCGACATTTGGAAAAGTGAATAACCTGCTCCTTAAAAAAATACAGCTGCAAGTCTAGTGAATTTTGTTATTACTTCGACACTAATAAACTCAGCCTGCAGTTAAGAAGCCGTGTTCAGCAACAGCTCTGTTGGGCCGAGGGCGACGGTGAGGCAGCAACGATAACCACGATACAGAGATGGAGGCAGTCGGAGGGACAGCGCCAAAGGCCCGGGGGCCACTAAGGCGTCCAAAGTCACTAATGCCAGAACTGCCTGAAATTTCTTTCGCTGGTTGTGGTTTCCGCACAGGCAGCTCTCAAGTTAAAAGCAGAAGCTCATTCTACTCAGGTTTCTTTCACCGCTCCACCAGGCGCCCGAGTGGGCGTCAGCCACCTTCTCTGCCCCTGGCGCCCGGGACTGTCCCGCGCGGACTTCCGGCACCAAACGCGCCCGCCGACAGGGGCTTCCGGGGCCAAACGCGTCCCCCTGCCGAGGGTTCCGCGATCGAACGCGCCCTCCAACAGAGGCTTCCGGGTCGTGCGGTTCTCGGTCCGGGGTCCCCGCCCTTCTACCGGGAGATCCCTGTCCCCAGGGACTCCCGGGGATTCCGCCTCCGCTGCCCAGCGCTGGCGGCAGGGGCGGAGCGCAGCGCCACGTTTCCCAGTCCCCGCCCGCGCCCAGGGCCTCACCTGCTGCCCCGCGGGACCCTCAGGGCGGGCTGGCGCGCTGGTGGAGCGGAAGTACCCCGCAGGGCGGGCGCACTACCCCGGCCGCCCCGGGCGGCGCCCCCTGCAGGCGGGACGCGGCAGCGCGCGCACCCGACCCGGCGCGCGCACACCTGTCCCTGCAGGGCGCGGGGCGGGGGGGACGGACCGGAGCCCCTCGCCCTGACGCCCACTGCAGTCGTCGAGG
>RJWT010011992.1:0-11469 GCA_004365215.1 Cuniculus paca
ATATATCAGAGAAGTGGAGAATATCACTAATTTAAATCCTAAGATCCTCTGTTCTTCTTCCTCATGTTTTCCTTTGTCTGTCTCTTATTAAAAGATGGAGATCTCAAAGAGAGTTCCCAGTCACCTCTCCCCTCCTGGGGTGGTGTCACACAGGTGACCAGATTTTAAATATTCATTATGTAATGAGCTACCTTAATGTAACCCCCTAGTATTTTATTACTGCAATTCAATATTGAGAAGTACATTACCATTCAAATTTCATTTACTAAACATGCAATTACAACACAGTTCATAGAAGTAGGATATGGGATTTGAGGGTACAATGAATTAGAAGATTTAATCTGTATCTCGGAAGTATTCAGGATGGTAATGACAAGGTAAAAATACATAACCCTACTGCAATACAAAACAATTGATATACAATTGCAAGATAAGACTGCCTTAAATGATCTGTACAATGTGAAGAAAGAGGTTTTATAATAAATTAGTTGAAAAGTAGAACACAGCATAAATCTGCATCCCAGAGGCGCTCAGTAAAGAAATGATCAGAATAAGAGGAGGTCAATTAAGGAATGATTCTTAAAGGAAATGAGATTTTTTTTTACCTGAGTCTCAAGAGGAAAACTGAACATGAACTGCTGAGCTGAAGGGGAAAGTATTTCGGGGGAAAAAAAGCAGAGAGAGGGAGGTGGGGATACAGATGTGCAGTGTGCTCCAGGCAGGAGTCACTGCACCTGGATTCTTGAGGAAGGAGAGCTTGCTTGCTGGGCTCGCTTCCTACTGCAAGCCAAGATTTCCCATAACCCTCAGTTCTGCAAGGGTCTTGAGGAAAGCCCCTTCTGTAAAATTTGTACTATTCCACCTTTTCCAAGGCAGAGTAAAAGACCTCATTGTCCTCTTACGACCTGACACTGTGATCAGGGACCAGAGTCTCAGGATACCGTGTACCAAGCCTGTCACAGGGCTGCACAGCCTCCTGCCTCCCTCACTGCCCAAGGCAGCTCACCTCCCTGGCCACAGCCTTCCAAACTAACCAGTTGCACAACCCAGGAGGAGGGAGGGAATCCTCTGTGCTAACCCAGGCAATCTGCTTAAGATGAGCCTGTGATTAACCTCCTTAACACACATATTTACCACAGACATCATTGGCAGTCTGTGAGCATTACTCAGAACCAATGAAAACAAGAACAGCCATTACCCCTTGTGATGCATCCAGCCTGGCTCTTGCCCACTCTGGGCCTTCAGGGGTGGCTCATCAGGTGCCTTCACACCAGCTGAATACACAGTAAGAACAAGATGACTTGCAGAGCCCTGTTGATGGGGGGCTGGAGGATTATGCCCTGGGTCAGCTGGCTGTGGACTGTGGTCCAGGCATGGTACACACACAGACATTCCCCCAGGCAGAGCTCAGTAGTGCCTCTAAGGGGGAAACACATGACTTCTAGAAACCTACCCAGCAGAGCTCCGAATTGGGACAATCAAAATAGCAATTCTCTGTCCCACAACTGCCACCCAGAAACTAATTAATGCTGTGGATGTGGCTTGCTAATTATTTTCAAAATTACCATCATCCTGAGCAGCCCCACTGGAGACTCTTTCAGCGAAGTCTTCCCTGACCCAGCCGCACACTCCCTCCCTCTCCTGGGAAGGACAGTTTCATTCAGAGTCAGCTCACAGACACTGAAAGGCTGTTTACTCACATATTAGTTCAGTGTGTTTTTCTAAACTCTTAAGAGCTCGGTGTCAACTTCATGAGCATAGAAAACAATTTATAGACTATGAATTAGCTCATCCTAAAAGTTTTCAGACTGAGGCCCGAAGACTGCCCAAGGGCTGTGTGGGTAGCATTTAACAAGACTAAATTCGAATGGTAAAAAATTACAGATTCATTTTTACTGGTCTTGAACTAAAAATTCATATACTCATCAATTATGCAACAGCAGCCCACAATGGTGGTGGTCCTCCCTACCTGCTGTTTATCCCAAAGACACAAACAGATCTCATTTAGGTTACTGAAGATATCTTAAGATATCATTTGTGCTTTCGCTAAATCACAATTATGGAACTTATTGGACTCACAACAGTAATTTTATTTAATACATTTATCACAAAGCACATACATATTTTATAAATTTATTTACTATTTTGAGAGGTATATTTCTGTGCTGTTGATTTCCTTTGTAATGTTGTGCATGTCATTTTATGCATTGATTTAAAACACAATTTTGAGGAACTGTGATTTTACCATAGTTGTTCATGACAAAAATATACCTTTTTTTTTTTGCATCAGACATAAAGCAAATGCACTGTAAATCTTTGCTTATTCATTTTTAAAATATATAAAATTTTAAAATTTCAAATACATTTGTTTGCTCCCAAAACTCAATGTAAAAGCAAGGGGTTGACATTCAGCTTTTTCACAAATCGTTCTTTTGCTCTTCTGAACGTTTCAGGTTCTTATTTTCTACCACTGTCCCTTCTATAAGCAATATTCCTTCCTGTGGCCCGGAAAGAAAATTCCAGCACCCTGGGCAAATACCACAAGTGTGCGCAAACTGATCCTCTTCCTGGAGACCACACTGAGTGAGCGAGCCCCGCAAGGCTCCTTCCACGTCTCCCAGGCCATTCTCACCCCCCGAGTGAAGACCATTGCCAGAGGCCTGGTTGGTGGCCTCAAGAACACTCTGGTTCATAGGTAAGAGTTTGCTTCTACCCCACAAATAAAACATCTATCTTGAGTTTCTTCTAAATACACAGAAGTAAAACTTACACTTTGAGGGATTTAAAAAAAACAAAAATCTCATATTTGAAAAAACTGTGTATGAAGGTGATTGCATTGTGCCCAAAGGAACACTAAACACTTTTTTAAAATGTATTTGTAATCCACAATACTCTCTAAATTTTTATACTAAGTTAAGCACTTTAACTGCTCTCTTCTGACACAAGAACCCATCCTGGTCTACCTCTACCTTCCTGCTGAGCTGAGTGCTACTCATTTAAGAAGCATTTAATACAGAGCACTGCGCTAGGGGATAGGAATTCAGAGTAGGCACTTCAAGAATTTCTTCTTCCTTCCATGGTGACCATGAGTCTTAAAGTACCGTGCCATAGCTTCAGAAACTTCCTTAGGGCAGAATTAAGCCTGACTGCATAATTAAATCAGCAAACAGATACTCTGCATGAGATGATGAGATGATGTTCTTTATTCTGAATAGTGGTGAATAGTAGATGTATATGTATATAAATGTGTATATGGATGGATGGATATATATGTATATTTATAATTATACATATATTCACATATATATGTGCATATGTATAAAGATAATGTTATAAATACATTTGGACAACAGGGTATCCCTTGGAATCCAACCTGAGAAGCTGATATGTTTGAGTAACAAAAGGTATTTGCAAGATCATTTTGGTTCCTGAGTTCCAAATGGTGGGAAGAGTTGAGATAATGAAAAGTTTGTCCAAATATATGGCCGTGTTAATCTGCTTCTGAATTTGGATAGCATGAGTTCAAGTAACAGTGATTTACTTAATCAGGAGTTTTAATAGCAAGAGGCATGTGCATATTTCTTTTTTGGTGAGAGTTCCTGCTTATATCAGTCACAGACAGAAGCAGAAAACTCTTTCTGTGGGGATCTATAAAGTCTTGGCTAAATTAGTTGTATTCAACTTGGAAAAACAGAATTTCATATACTAGTATAATATTTCTTTGAAGGATCCAGAATTAAAAACTCTTTTTTCATAATATATGGTCATGCATCCACACCATTTTTCCTCTTGCCTTTGGTAAATTTGTAGATTAACGTTATTTTGTAATTAATTTATTTTTATTTTAAAGTACTACATGTGCGTACTAATTTCACTTCTATGAAAAAATAAAAATTTCACAACAAAATAATTAGAGAATAATAGTTAATATACTGTATATTGTACCATCATCTTAAAGAATGGCCAAAATGTTATTCAGAGTACAAGTCAGAGACACAAAAGACTCTCTTAAAAAAATTGAACTAAGAGAAACTAATAGTATAAATGAAACATAAACACCTCTAACATTCGTTCACCAAACTGAGTGTCTAGATGGAGATAGGTGCAAAGATACACATACAAAATGAATGATGTGGTCTCTGTCTTGTAGAATTCAGTCTTGCAGGAAAAACTAACATGCACATTTCTGTAAAGTAATTTGAAAATCACTCTGAAAAGTGCAATACATGTGCAGTGGTGCATGTCTGTAATCTCAGCACTTTTGGAGACTGAGACAAAAGGATTGAAAGTTCAGTTCCAACCTGGACAACTTAGTGAGTTAGCATACCCTGTCTTAAAATAAAAATATTAGGGATGTAGCTCAGTACAAAGACCCCGAGTCAATCCCCGGTACAGATAGATAGGTAGATACATACATACATAGATACATAGATATATAGATAGATGATTGATTATGCAGCAAGTTATAGTAATAGGGAATATTTAAAAACAAGAATATATGGAAAGCTAAGGGACCCACACCACCTAGCTAGAAAGAGTCAATAACCTGGTCCACTGGCTTTTCCAGTGTGGAAAACTGATGTGAATACACAGTTTCAGTGCCCTGTTTCTTTCTGCTCTGCAAGCCTATAATTGGCTTATTTAGTACCTGGATCTAGTCAGATCTCACTGGTGATAAGTGTTAACCCACATGTCACCATAACTTTCATACTGTTAAACTCTTATTGCCCATGAACCTAGGCTCTCTGTTTAAGATAATGGTTGTCTTGATCACTTTTTTCTTGTTGCTGGGACAAAACACCTGACACCCAAAGTGAAGCAAGGAAAGGTTTATTTAGCTTACAGTTTCTGGGAATTTCAGTCCATAATCAGCTGGCTCCAAGGCAGGGTAGCATGGCACTGGGCGACACTTCAAGGCAGCAGCCAGAGCAAAAGAGGGAAAACAAGCCTTTTCTCCTCCCTTATATTGTACACAGGCCACCCCCACACACACACACACTTTTTACAGGGAAGGTATAGCGCTCACAAAATCTCCTTGCCCTCCTTTGCACAGGATGAGGATGTTTACAAAGTAAGAACTCTGGCTCCCTTTTGAGCCTCTCAGTTAAACTTCTAAACTTCTCAAGTTGACACAGTGTATCAACCATAACATTGGTGGTGGCCTGTACCTAAAACCAAAGTATCTCAGTATGCCAGACTTTAGCGGACGGGTAGCAGTCAGATGTCCCTGAGACCAGCAAGCTATTTTGGCATTTAACCGCTTCTGGTCACAAGAATGTCATGAGTGTGGTCATGCATTTGTATGCCTGCACATCAGCTACAGGAGGAAATGGAGCTCTGGGCAAGAATTTGTTTCCGATGACCAGAACACCACTTAGTTGTCATTTCCTCTGAACTATTGAGCAAGTTCAAGTTCTTCCCTTAGTACAGATACTCAGAGAGTCTGTCTTAGCTGATAAGCCACCTACCTCATTTTGGGCACTGATGATCAGCTCGAACCAAGGAGAAGACGACAAAGGATGTTTTTCTACAAATGTGGAGGTGATTTTCTTAGCAGCAAGTTAACCCCCCCAACTCTTAGGTGGACTTTGGACCTGACATCTTGGTTGGTCACATTAGAAGAAAGCCACAAAAACATAACCATTCTGGCTAAATCTTTCTGGTGGTGCCCCAGGTGGACAGAACCCTGAAATTCAGATTTATAGCTTTCCCACTGAAATCAAACAAAAATGAGTTTTGCCTACACTTGAGGACAGAGCAGCCTCTAGAAAGGGGTGCAGACTGAAATCAGAAGGCTTGACATAGAGACCTGACACAGTCCCTGTTATGGGCTGAATTATGCCCTCTCCACCAAAAACCCCAACTCCACCACCCCAAAAGGTGACTATACTCAAAGACAAGGCCTTGTAAAGAGGTATTTAATCGGCTGGGATGTTGCTTAGTGGTAGTGTTTGCCTGGCATGCGTTAGGTGCTGGGTTCAATCCCACCACCACCCCAAAAAGTTGATTAAATTAAAATGATACCGTTAGTGTGGGTCCTAATCCAATCTGAGCAGTGTCTTGAAAGAGGGAATGTAGACACACAAAGAGATACCCATGGTTGTGTGCACATGGAGAAAATGCCATGTGCCAAAGAGAGGGGCCATAAGAGAAACCAGACTTCCAGCACCTTAATCTAGGTGCTAACCTCTGGAAGAGGAGAAAGTAAAACTCAGTAGTTTGAGACTTGAGTATACTTTGTTATGACAACCCTAGCAAAATTATGCATTTCTTTTTTTTTTTTTTTTTTTTTTTGCAGCACCAGGGATTGAATTCATGACCTCACGCTTTCCAGGCTTAGGCTTAGGCCACTGAGCTAAATCCCCAGCAAAATTATGCATTTTTAGGCAACAAGGTGGCCTTGAACAAGTTTTCTGAGGTCTCTGAGCCTCACCCATTAAATGAGATTAGTAATACTTTATAAGATTGTAGTCTTAAACTGCAAATGCCTATTACAGGTGCAAAATAAGCTTGCCTTCAGTGTTTCTAAAGAAACCCAGTACCCCAGCCTGGCGGGCCCCAAGGCTAGAGGGAAGTTTTAGCTGACTGCTCTGCAGCCTGTGGAGACTGTTGTCTTGGGGACCAGCAGTGTTATCTGGCTGAGCCTTTTGCATGGATCTTTCATCCTGCTATACACCATGAGTTAAGAAAATAAAGTGGCTTCTCTTTAGACAAGGTTCTCCATTTCCCTTTCTCTGTATGTAATCCTGGTAATCTGACCCTTGCCTTGGGGAAGCTTGACATGTGCAAGCTGAACCAGACACAGAACTCTTTGTTCCTGGGGATCACAGGTACATACTCTACCCACATTTCTCTGCTCAAGCTCCAGGAAGCCTCCAAGGTCTGGCTGGGGCCACAGTTGGCTGAAGCGATCTGGAGACCTCCAGTCCCATTTCACTATGATGACCAGCAGATGGCGCGTGTGTTTCATACTTAGACACTAAGAATTTTAAAAAGTCTTGAATGCATCAGACTAGGTCGGTACTACTGTGTCCTTCACATGGACCACATGAAAGTCTCTCTCGGAGCACGTCTATATTTGTAGCCCTTCATTCTCAACTCACATTTTGTTGTATAAGTAGAAAGACGTGACTATTTTATGTTATTTGTAGCAAATACCCCTTACTTACTGTGTCCCAGCTTCTACTGTAAATACTTTATATGTTCTTTTACTTAATCCCTCTAAAATCTGTCTGAGATATCATCATCCCCATTTTACAGGGGGACAGGCTGAGGGACAGTGAAATTCAATAACTGAAGATCATATTGAGATTATCATATCTTCAGAGTTCCAACTAAAAAAGGAAAGAAGTCCGTTAAGTCATAGCCAGCTATTAATAGAGAATGTGAATTGATTGATGGCTGTGTGTTAGGCTGTGTTTGATTATAGTATCCAGTGAGCAAGAGAAGAGAACCAGGATAAGAGGAAAAGAGGAAACTACTGCCAAGGCCTCAGCAACACTGTCTAAAACTCTGAGAAATCAGAGTGTGTTCTGAAAGAAGGGACAGCTGGTTTAAAGGATAAAAGGGGAAAATGAAAGCCAAAGTACATGTGCCTAAGAGAAGAAACTATGATAATACTTATTTTCAATTTTGACCTAGAGCAAATCTTTGCTGAAATAAAAATTTCAATCCCTTACTTAACCATACATGAGTACTAGTTTCTTCCTTAAATCATTTTCAACCCCTTGAATATTAGTGAACTGTTTTACCATGTTGCCAATTTTTTAGCACACTCTGTTCTCTCTATACTACCAATGGTATTGCACATTTACTGCTAAAAGAAGTCATTGCCTTGAATCAGAATTGTTTATGTCTCTAAACTCTAAGCTTCTTTGGGCAAAACTTTCGGGCTGTCACATAGGAAGGCTTCAGTTTGTAAAATGATACTATGTTCATGAGACAACTTGATTTGTAACAAGTAGCAGTCTAATTAGTCTCTCACATTGACAGTGTATCTATTTCTGTGGAAAAGGTGAGCCCTATTTACGTCACATACAAATATTAACTTGAGATGGATCTTAGAACTAAACATAAAATCTAAACTCATGAAGCTTTTAGAGGAAAACAGGAGAATGTCTTTGTAAACTGAGAATAAGCAAATATTTGTTAGATCGCTGAAATCATGAAAGAAAAAACTTAGATTTCATCAAAATTAAGGAAAGTAAGCTCATCAAAATGTATCATTGAGAAAATTGAAGGCAAAGTAGAAGATGAAAGAAAATACTCCCAAAGTGTATCTGACGAAAGACTAGTATCCAGGTTTTATGAATCACTCTTACAATTCAACATTTAAAACACAGACAATGAAAAAGGTTATAGTAAAAAAAGTGAACAGATACTTCCAAGAAGAAGATACACAAATGGCCAATAAGCACATGATAAACTGCTTGCCACCATTATGTACTGGGAAAAGTACACATTAGAACTTTGTGAGGTATCACTACACACTACGTTCTTGCTAGATGACTAAAATTAAAGACTGGTAGCAGTGTATTTTAGGGAGTGTGCAGAGCAATCAGAACTCTCATGCATTGTTGATGGAGCAGACCATGGAACAATCTGTCTGCAAAGAGGTCTGGCAGGGTCTCAGAAAAATCAATGTATACCGACCTGATAAAACAGTAATTTAATTCCTTGATATTTAGCCAAGAAAAGTGTCCATGAAGAGTTGTAGAAGAATGACCATCACAGTTTAACCAGAAATAGCCAAAATTGGAAACAGCTTGTGTATCTGTTGATAGAATGAGGATAAACAAATTGTTACATCCACACAATGGAGTACTATGCAATGTTTATATGCTACAACCACATGGGTATATTTCAAAACCATTATCCTGATTAAAAGAAAGCTCACGCCAAAGAATACATACTTAAGAGTTAACTTAAGGAACTGAATATGGTTGGAAAAATATCAGTACAGGCGTTGCCTCTAGGAGAATTGAGGAGAGATTGATTGGGAAAGTGCATGCCAGAACTTTCTGGGGTGTTGATAATGCTCTATACCTTGATAGGTATTTACATTATTTGTATATATTTATCAGCTTTCACCAAGTGTACACTTAAGAGTGTGCATTTTATTGAATATAACCTTTATTTCAAAGGAAAAACAAACTGGAAATAAATATTGTATGCATGATACCATATGCATGATAGTTATCATATGGATGCTGAATTTTGTAGGGGATATATATATATGTAATGGACTACATCAAAATGTAAGATGAATTGATGGGAGGGTAGTGATAGATAGATTGATGGTACATGGGGTAAGCAAGTACTGCGTAGCCAAATGAATGACGGACTCAAGTAGTAGAATTTTACTGAACGTGAAATTCTTTTCATATTGTTAAATGTTTGAAATTTTTCATGATTTAAAAAAAAAATCAAAGAACCTACAAATAATTAGACTCCTGAGCTTAGTGTTTCAAGCTTCTGTTGACATGGTCATCTCTCTGATGCCTGGGGCGAATAACCTCCTTCCCCATCAAACTAATTCTGATGGAAGAGAGACTATGTTATCCTTAATAAAGGAATAAAGCTTAAAGTAATGTAACCCTGGGGGCTTATGCATGTATTGTCATACTTTTATTGTGTTAACAGAAAGGTTTTGTTTCCATTTCTGAGGATTCCTAAACTCTACTCTGTTCTCACTTCCCCCAACACTTTTCTGTGTAGAAACCTTCCTGCAATCCTGGACTGGGTGAAAATTCAGAAGCCTGGAGCCATGGGTGTCAACATCATCACGTCTGACTTCGTGGACCTGGTGGACTTTGCCGCAACTGTTATTGAGTTGAATGACCTTCTGCAAGAGGACAGATCATTGGCTAAATGCTGATTTAGTTTTTTGTTTAACTTTACGTTGAAGTTGTTGGTTCAGGGTAGAGTTCTGAAGGGTTTCCTATTAGGATGGCCCCTAGTCACTGATGGTAAAGTGAGTAAGGAGGATAAGGGCTTTTTCTTTTCCTTCCTCACAGGGCCATTTGGATAAAATTACAGGGCATTTAATTGCATTTTTCCCAAATGAGACTTAAAAAAAAAAAGTCCAAGGGAAGAAAGCATGTTTTGTGTAATCAAGGTTAGGCTTTGGTTGATGAATGGAATATGAAAGTAGGTTCTCCAGGCTGCACTGGAGGATAGAGCTTCCTCTGATTGGCCTGGTTCCCTACTGTCTTCCAGGGTCTTCTGTTCGAGCCACAGCAATACTGAGCTAGAAAGGCTTTTCTGGTCAAAAGAATGGCTAATTGCAGTTGTGGTCTGCCTTGCCTGGTGCCTCTGCCTTCAACCTGGCAGTGTGAGTGGGGAGGCCTAGCACCAGTTCTCTCTAGGACTGTTGGATGTCACCACATCTTGTCTGAGACTTGATTCTTGAGTGAGACTTTTTTTTTTATCACCAAGGTGTTTCAGCCACAAGCTGTTCGTGCACGCCCTGTGCCGGTAACTGATCACCTTAATTCTTCAGATAAACAGTACCCACTGCCCTTGGTATCAGAATGTTTCTCACTTTAAAACATGAATCCATTTCTGTTTCTTTTGGCCCCTTCTTAAAAGTGAAAAGAACAGTGATGGCAGTTCTTGTCACTGTGGGGCCCAACAGAAGAGAGACATGTATGTTTCTTGCATGCCAGATTTCTTTGATTTAATTCTGTAGCTTTCCCCAAAATAACTGCCAGGTAAGCACATGCATCGTTTTGGCCAAGACCTCTTTGGTGTACGGTCTTCCATCCAGATCTTGGAATTGCATTTCATTGTTGCCTGGGACACAGTGCTAATAAGTAGCAGGCACGTTGTCCGTGATACCATGGAAGCTGTCACAGGATGTGTGGGAAAGTGCAATGGCATTAAAGGAGGAAGCTCCAAGTAGCTTTGGAGCCATTCTGTAACTCCTTGAAAACAAGACTACCTCGGGACATTTAGGATGACTCATGTGTCATCAAATGAGAAATACACAGTGTTGGAACATTTCCAGTTGTTTTGATTGTTCTACTTTCTGCAGGTTGTTCTGAGCCTACTTATCACTACTGCATGAGGATTTTATCCCTCAAGAGGGATTTTCTTTTTTAGTGATAAGAAGTACTTGTCTATAAGGAGCCCTCTTGTATTTTGGTTATTTATTTATTTATTTATTTATGTATAGAGTTAGTATTTTCAGTGCTTCTTACCTCAGGAGCATTCACAGAGAAGCTTATTGACCTTTTCTTGCCCAGGACAGATTCTACCATGGTCTTCTTCCCCTCAGCAGGACCACACATCCCAGGCTGTGAATGACCTTGGACTCTGCTCTAAATGTCCTTGCTCCCCCAGGCCTGCTGAGAACACTATGTTTGGATATAGTTCACATTCAAGAAGCCATTACCAAGCCATGCCCTGGGATAGAAGATGAAATGGGCCTGAAGAACTCTATAGTTCTTGCAGTAGACACTCCAGAAT
>RJWT010011992.1:11569-22909 GCA_004365215.1 Cuniculus paca
CTATGTTTGGATATAGTTCACATTCAAGAAGCCATTACCAAGCCATGCCCTGGGATAGAAGATGAAATGGGCCTGAAGAACTCTATAGTTCTTGCAGTAGACACTCCAGAATTCTGGAAAAATGCGAGCCAGAAATAAAACTGGGCATAGGGATGTGGACAATTTAATGCCCCTCCACACTTTCAGAGAATCCCTAAGGAAGTATCAGCTTTTGGGCTCTTAAGGAGGAAATAAAAACTGGAATCCTGAATGGATGTGTGCATTTATAGAGACCATTGGACCCTTCTCCCAGCAATTTCTTCTTTCCATCCTTTGCTTGTGTAGCCAGTTGTATAGCATGTTGTCTCCAATGGGGAGTGTCGTAGGTGAGCTACTAAAAGCACACGCACACCCCCCAACTGTTGGTCTTCCAGCTTTTACTTTCTGTAAAGTAATTTAAGCCCTGACTTTTTTCTTCCATAGCTCGAGAAGGTCACAACACAGATGCCTCTGGCAGAATCTGGGTTAACTTGCTCTGTTCGTGCATTTGAACTCCTCCCCAAACAGGTTTCTGGAACAGTGATGTCAAACTCTATAGGACCTTCTCTGAATAATAATGTGAAAAGGAGTACCCTTACTTTCTCAATTTTCCTTCAATTCTGATATTAAACCTTAATGATAAGCTCTGAAATCCCTGGCTTATCCTCAGGGTTTTATTTTTGTTCTTGCTGTCTCATTTTGGTTTTGTTTTTAAATTCTTAGTCAATTCCCAGGAACTCCATCAGTTCCCCACTTTTAGCTCTTTGGTACTTGGCAAAGAGATAAGGAGGCAAGAGAATTATACTCTGTTTTATTTGAGCCTCAGCTTTGTCCAGATGCTTGGTGCTATGAGGCCAGATGTGTTGACAGGTATCTGCACAGGATACCAATGACACCCAATGGCTCCTGACTGTTCAGTGAAATGTTTACTTGATTTCCTTCCTTAGTTTTTAAATATGTAGTTGCACTTCACTTGGATTGTGACACTTAAGTGCAGCTCAGTGTTGGCATCTTAAGAGAAAAGTCACCCAGAGTCACACCAAGGCACAGAGCACTTCCAGGTTGCATGCGTGGAGCTCTGCTCTGCCTGGTGAGTAGGGGCACCACCTCCTCATGCTGCTTTGAGTGGTCAGCAGTGCGTGGATTTGAAGTCTGCACAGGAGTCCTGGGAAGTAGGAGGATTGTTTACAGTTTTCTCCTAAATAAACACTTGAATCTCTGTCCCAAGAAAAAGGCTTCCCATATTGTAAAGAAGGTGTGCTTTTGCTCTTTAACCTTGAGACCAAAAGGAGAACTGAGGCACATGGCTGGGAGAGAAAACTGACTTCAGGTTAAAGAGTCATTCTGCAACATCCAACAGTAAGAATGATGACACAACCACATCTCACAAGTTCTCACAAGTTCTAGGAATTTTTCTGATCAAAACAATGCTCTCACACTTGCTCAGAATTAACTTCAAGATCAGCAAAAAGCCATGCAACTGAGCCAGCAAGGAATTAGTGTTACAGAATCTGCAGTTATATATATATTCTGAAATACAACTGAGTTTTTGTGAGCTCGCGGACCACTCCAACATGGCCACATCTCTATGATTTTGTGGCAAAGGAACCATAACAGGTGTCGAGGAAGTTAGAGCAGTGTTTCAGGGTTTGGATTCTGATCCTGTTAGAGGTGCCCTGTAGTGTCATGGGTAGAGAAGATCTTATGTGAACTGGAAGGGAGGGGTCGAGATGGACCTGATGGAAGGTAATGATAAATTAGAGGATTGTGGTATTTTATATTAATGGTACATTTAAGAGACAGTGCAAAAAATGTGTTTACTGCATTAGATTTGGTAGTAATTGTTATTTTCCTTTGTGTTGTGTCCAGACAACTGAATTTTGAGAAGCCACAGTTGAAACCCAGAATTTTATATAAATTCAAAGAAAAGCACAAGATCTGAGTGTAGGTAATGATGACTCTTACAAATTTTTGTTCTTCTTTCAGAACTTGAGTTTCACATAAAAAATTTATGTTTCTTTCCAAGACAATATACTGTGGTATTCTGAAATTAAATGGAGCTTTCTGGTGTGTCAGGGTTTCCATCTCCAGTTTTCTTAATCTTAACCATTATAAAATGCTCCCAAAGAGACATGATTCTAGCCTAGCAAGAATGCATAGGATAAAGCTGATGGTGGAAACACAGAAGAAATTCAGGCTGACATGGAATATTTTTCCAGGGAAGCAAAAGGGCTATACAAAACCAGGCCATCACAGGCTGAGTCAATGCCATGGCTGAAGCTTTGTAATGTTATTCTCTGTGGACTAGTGAATGGGACATAGCTCCCCTCTCCTTAGCTGAGCAAGTGGTCCTGTGCTAAGTCATCCTTAGTTCTTTCCTTTTTCATAAAGATACTGCTCCTTTAATGCCAAGTCCTTTGCTAACTCCAGTTGACTAGCACCCCAAAATATAAAGTCCCTAATGTTTAGATTAAATGTTTCATGTTCAAGGGGTCTACAGTTCTGATTCTTCCTTCTGGGCATACATGTGGAGAATGTGGTTTGGGCTCATTCCTCAAAAGTATGATGTAAGTTCAGAGAACTTGACTAGGCATGGTATCTTATCTGGACTGTACAATGAAATATGCAGGGCTCAGAGAAATCTACCAACATGTTCAGAGGTTCCCGAGATGTATGCTTTCCCAATACATGCTAAATATTCTTATAGTGGCAAAGGGAAGCAAATATAAATTGATACCATCAAGTATGCAAATGGACACAAAGTTCTGTGGTGTGGTATCAAAGACCATGATTGTCGCTCTAAATTCTACTGACTTTCTAGTACATGTTGGCCCTCTGCCTCAGGCTATTTGCTGGCATTTGCCACCATAGCTTTGTTGCTCTCAAACGTTTCCTCAGGACAGGCGGCAGGGAACCAGTGAAATGACAGGTGGTTTACCAAGAAACTATGCCCTTAATTCCAGATCATTCCTTAGCCTTAGACTCCACAAGCTTCCTACCAGAAACAGTGACCTGGGCATATACACTACAAAATGTTACTGATTTTCTTAAAATACCACAGTCTTATATGCTGTAAAAACATTCTAATACTATCCTGCTTTAAGACTATAGTATTTTAGCATCTCTATAGTATTTTAACATCTTCAACAAACCAGGGCCTTGTACATGCAAGGCAAGAGCTCTATCACCGAGCCACATCCCCAGCCCTCAAATTCATTTCTAAGACAAATAATTTAAATAAAACGTTTCCTTTCTCTTTTCTGGGAATCAGTCCCACAGCCCATTTGAGGCGCCCCATCAATGGTCTAGAGACATCTTCTGTGTCTTTCCTTCCCGTCTTAGAGGACACCACTTTCTTCTGTCTTCTAGCCATCCTCCATCACCTCCTAACGACTGTTAAGTGCAGTGTGCTGGCAGAAGACACGTGCATTCTGTGATCTCCAGCACACTCTGTCACAGTGGTGGTTGCTTCCTAGTCTTCTCAAATGCATTATTCTGCTCCTCACTCCCACCCTGTCATTAGAACTGTACTTGATTGGAACCCGGAACTTGGGATTAATACTTAGATCAAATAGCACAGGCCCGCTCACAAGTTTCAGCCCAATAAGCACAGCACTTTGAATGAGCAAATATAGGCCTTCAGTAGCTGTGTAGATTTGCAATTTTACATTTGTTATTAGTTCATAGCACTAATAACGCTTCAGTTATGAATCTACAGTATTAATATGTTATATTGTAGAACATAGAAATAATATTGCTGCTAGTATACTAATTAATACCACATTAAATATTAAATACAGATTGTGTATGCATTATTTGTATTGTGTATATGCCAATTAACACTTAACTTCACTGATCAACAATTTAAAAATACAGAAGTTGTCATAGTCAAAATAAGTCTTGGTCAAATCAGACAATTTATATATCTGAAAAATGCTATAACAAGCATTACATTTTGTCTGCTTTTACTCATTTTACACTAGAGTGCATGTTTGCTAATTTAAAATAATAAATTGTATCAATTTTAAGGTTAGGATAAAAATTTTGCATATATGCTACTTAATACTCTTAAAAATGTATTTTGTGGCTTATTATCTGCACACATTTCAGTTGGCTTTTTTCCCCACTAGGATATAAGTATTCAAATATATGTCTTCATTCTTGTAATCTCGGTTAAATTGCTTAGTTCAGCCTAGAACATTGTAAAGCCGAATACCTCATTTTAACTGTGAAAATATGTATGATGACATGATGTGTTTTCTTGTATTTGGTTTGAACTACATAAATGGACTTCAACCTAATAATAAATATAAAACTTTGACCCACATTTTTGCTTTGTATAAATTAACATTTTATCATTGGTCTATTTCTGATATAAAGAGCTACAGACTCAATGTCACTAAAATACCTCATTATACAATATTGCATAAAAATCTCAGCCCTGTCTAGTGTATTCTAGGGTTAGCCACATATTCCTGCAGTTCCCCAAAGGAGCTGTGTGTGAAATGTATGTGTCCCACACTTTTCTAGGGTCACTTTTAGCACTTGTTATCTCCACTAAATATGCACCAGACCTTACTGACGTCTGTGTCTCATTCGACCACCAATTCTAGCCCACATTGAGTTGTTGCTAACTGCTCAGAAATAGAGCAGTGCTGAGTGTTATGGTTGATACATTGTGTCACCTTGAGAAGTTTAGAAGTTTGAGAGACTCAGCAGGGAGCCAGGATCCTTACTTTATAAATATCCTCATCCTGTGCAAGAGGAGGGCACAGAGATTTTGTGAGTGCTACATCTGTCCTGGGGGGCAGAGGGAGCATGGCCTCCATACAGTATAAGGAGAAAAAGGCTTGCTTCCCAATTTCTTCTTGTTGCTTTGCTGTCTTCTGCCACCTTGAAGTACTACCCCTGTGCCATGCCACCTTGCCTTGGAGCCAGCTGGTTATGGCCTGAAACTTCCACAAACTATGAGCTAAATAAACCTTTCCTTCCTTAATTTTGGGTGTCAGGTAATTTGTCCCAGCAAGGAGAGAAAAGTAACTCAAGACAGCACTTTAATTTGAGCTGTCGTTGACTATCCAGAAATAGAGCAATGCTGAGAATAGGTATTTGTGCACACAGTAAGAATACACCTGCAGTTTCTATTGTAAAGAAGATTTCCATATTTTATTTCTAGTTCTTTTAAGTAGAATATGTATAAAACCCTCAAAATTATCCTTCTTTATAGCTTAGTAATCCTCCATTGTATAAAAATGCCACATCTTTTTTATCCATTTCACAGTTGATGGGCATTTGGGTTGTTTCCAAGAGGCTTTCATAGGTAAATGGAGGCAACTTGAGACCATACTCATAAGTGAAATAAACTCACATTTGTAAATTTTGTATTGTCTCCCTAGTGTAAAAAAAAAACTGAAAGAGTAATAAGATCCAAAATGTACAATAGATATTGTGATAATGAAAGGGAAAGAAAGTGCTCAAAAGGAAAGAACAACTGGGTTAGGGGAAAGGAGAAAAGGAAGAAGGGAAAAGATTATATGTATATAGGTATACATATATGTATGTGCATATATATATATATATATATATATATATATGATAGCTAGCTATACTACTAATTTCTGTTCATCCAAAAGAACAGTTTGTACTTTTATTGTTTGATCATTTTTTTCATGCCTGAATCTTGTAACCTGAGCAACTAATTCTAAAATAACAATATGCAATATATTGATTAGTATTTTCTATTTTTTTGAAATTCTGTGTCATTTTCCTTTTTTGTTTTGCTTTTTTTAAAAAAAAGAACATCTAACAACACTTAATTTCAATAAATTTATTTCTTGCTTTATCCTCTACAAAAATAATGGATTGATAATGGAAGTTGTTTGTATGACTTTAGCAGAGATCAAATTAATTCCAAGTAATATTTATTATAGTCAAATATTGGAACAGGTAATTGGGAATAAAGATGTGTGTGCATATATAATAAAAGCATAGCTATATGCATGATATATAGTATAGTATAGCTATACTGTAAGAAAATATTATGAATATCATAATAAAAAAGTTCTGCTGGTATGTGTGGTGTTTAGTGAAGTATCACACTGCTCTCTGGCTGGCTCTATCAAGCATTACATTCAGTAATTCTCTTGTTTTCTTAATGATAGATCATATGATGTAGACAGGGCCAGGTTCAAACATAATAAGCAAAGCAGGTATAACTTGCATAGTGTAATTACACAGAGCACTGCTGTTCTGCTCAATTTCTGAATGTATCCTTCAGTTGAGACATTTCCTCTGTGACAATGAAACTCTTGCATTATGCATGAACTCTTTCTAATTACAGATTAATTTATTATATTACGGTGAAGTTATACACATAGTAAATGAGCAGACCTGGGTTTCAATTCTAACTTCATCACATCCTGGTTGTGTGACCTTTGGTAAATTCTGAATCTATGTTTCTATGTATATAGAATAATGAAGTAATTATTCCTTCTATGAAGGTGGTAAAACAAATAAGAGAGCCAGAAAACCAAATAACATGTATGTAAAGCATTTTAACCCAGGACATGGTACATAGTAAATATTAAATAGTAGGTATGAGTCTTCTACTAGGGGCTGAGACTTTGCATCTATCTTCTTCAAATAGCATCCAGTACAATCCTTTTAACATGACTGACTGGTAACCTTTGTTTTGATTGAATTATTTAGCAGAAACTAATTAATGAAAGACAATGCAGGTATATTCTGACAGCGAAAGAATGTAAAAGGTCTTTATGTGGCAGAATCACAGCGCCTCTGTAGCAAAAGATCAAGGAAACTGGTGGTTGGGTGCTTAAACTGGGTTTTTCCCTTTCTTAATAGGTGAGAGGAGGTGGTCATCAGTGGCAAAGAGATGTGTAAGAAAGTATAGGAAGACAACCAGAGACAACATCCCAGGATTTGTCCTAGGTTCTCACCTCTGGAAACTTCCTCATCTGGAAGTGCTCATAATGTATATTTCTAGATTCAATTCTTGGAGATTCTGAGTCCCTATTTTTTAGGATACATCACAGGAGAAGGCAATGGACATACACATGTTTTGGTGTGTAGCCAGTTACTCAACCAAATGTACATTTCTCCAAGAGTGGGAACAGTACCACTGGTGAAATACCCAAAGATCTGGAGTAGAAGATGACTTCACCTTAACTAACAATATCATTAATCATACAATCAGCTCAGATTAGTTGAGAGGAAAATCTCAATTCATAGCTGACAATAACGTTTTGTATTATATTTATTTTGTAGCTAACATCTCTTCATAGTGATTTAAAATGTTCAGTGATATAAAATTTCATTTCAAAATAAATGGAATTCTGGTTTTTATAGAGTGCCTTGTGAAGAAAGCTATGGAAGTAAGTTTTTGATCCTTTCTAGTTGTTGAAAAAAAAAATAGAAACTAGTGCAGTTGATTCTACCACACACGGTTGCCTTAGACTGAGTTTAGCTTATATTCTTTCTAGTCTTTTCTCAACTAAAAAGAGTGATAGGAGACCCTTCATGCTCACATAATCTACTGATTGTTCTTTTTGGGGAGAGCAATTTTACTTAAACTTGGGAAATAAACATCTTAGAGTCAGTCCCACAGATGACTGTGCTGGGTATAAATGGAATGTAGTGAACAAACCCCACTTTGAAAATGATTCCTTTTCTGATTCCTGAGGTTAGGATGCCTGAGTGTCCTGGATTTTTGTTGTGGTTTTCCCCCACCCAATAGGAATTCTTGATCAACAGCACATTTTTGTTTACCCCTCTGCAAATCTGCTCACTCTGACCAAAGGAGTGTTATTACTATTTTTTAAAGAGAAAACAAGAAAAATGATGATACAAAATTTTAAAGCAAAATAATAGAGTAACAATGGTTAATACATTGTGTATTATTATCTTCAAAGTAGTCGCTCAGATTTCAAGCCATAGGCATGAGAAATGGATCAAACAATGCAGGCGCAGACCTTTGTTTTCAATGAACTAATGGAAATTAGTAGTATAACTATCTTGTATATTTAAGACTTGAAACCTTTCATTGTTGGAGAGGGTAGGAGGTTGCAAGCAAGGAACAGAGACCAAAGCCCATGTGCTTCAAACCTCACCCAGTACATCTTGGACAAATGCCACTAAAACAAAACCATTAGCCAGACTGGGATGTTTTCACAGCTGGGCAATGTTTGGGGTAACAAGGGGAGAGGAGACCCAGGAGTGTCAGCCTCTGTCCAGGAGTGTCATGCAGTTGCAAGAGCCTTAGGCAGTCAGATGGCTTCAATCTAAGGGGCCAGGCATCCGAAGAATAGGATTTATGTCCTACAGAAAGATCCTGAGAAGCAAAGCTCTTTTTGCAAAAGGAGGCTACTGAAAGCTCTTCTTTGTTTAACCTGAGAGCTTAGTTGTTTTTTGGCCTGAAAACTTTCTGCCCTGACCCTCACTGGGTGTTCACTAAATTTAAGCTCAGGGGTTTCATTTCTAGGGCTTCTGTAGAGTACAAGGGGAAGAAAACGTAAGACTGGCTTTTGCAAAAGCCTCTCCCACCAACAACCTTGTAAATATAGAACTAAACTTCTGCATAGCAGGGAAGCCAATGAACTATTACAGGAGAACTGAAATACCTCAAACGCGCAAAATCTCAGATGAATGTGCATTTTTTTCTGGTAGAGGATCCATAACTTTCAGTACACTCTCCAAACAAATTTATGACCCTAAAAAGTTATAAACTATTGTGTTTCTGGTATCCTTGAGAATGAATTATTACTAAATGTTAAGCAATAAAGGATGGCCAATTTTTAAAATGTTTTAGTCCTTCCTATTAAAAACAAACTAAGACAAAACTCATGTGAATTTTTTTCAGTACAGGTGCCCTCTTTCAAGAGGTAAGGTCAGATAAAACAAGACAAGAACAGACTAAGGCAAGTGCAAAAAAGCCTACGTGATAGATCATATCTAGCAAGACTTCATGGTCAGGGACCAGAGGGAGCAGGAGAATTGGTAGACAGGGATGGCAAGGGCACCATGTGTAAATCTGGATACCACATTTCAGAAGAAAAGTAGTAAATTGGAGCCTTCCTAAGGAAGAGCAACCAAAAGAAAGGGTCCAGAGGTCATGTTACACAAGAAATGGGGAGTACTGGAATGGTGAAAATTAAGAAAGAGGTGACAGGAATATCTTTGAATATTTTCAAATAGTTACATGATTAAAAATTTAAATCTGGAAGTGATCAAAGGACATTCATGCTAGACATTTCTCTTATAGGAGAAAAAGCTGAAAGTCTGGAGAAAACTTACAGGCAAAGCACAGATGGGACTAGAATCCAGGTTTTGCAGCCCTTCTTAACGCTGCTTCCTATACTTCCTAACTGTCTTGATGAGTGTCTTACCTGCAGGGAAGAAGTAAAATGAGTTGCCATTGCAAGAGGGGAGACTCAGCTTAACCACTTACCAGTCCAATTATTTAAATACAGAATGATCCAAAATTGCATTGTAAACTTTTATGAGATAATATAACAGGAAATTTAATCCTGCTGGCATGAGCTGAAAGTACACACAGTGAATTTCACCTAGCCATGCAGTTTGGGACCTCATGAACAGACTGGTAGGGACCTGTGCCAATTCCACCATCAGCCCAGAACATTTGGAGCGTCGCTGGGGTCCTGCCTGGGCTCCGCTCAGCCACCCTGGAGCAGTGTAGCAGAGGCAGCTCTGGGCCTAACATGAGCTACAGGCACGTGCAGCAGATTTCACCTAGCCATGCAGCTTGGGACCTTTGGAGCAGCCTTGTAGGGACCTGCACCAATTCCATCCTCAGCCCGGGATGTTTTTAACATCCCTGGGGTCTTGCCTGGGCTCTGCCCAGACACCGCCCAGCAACAGAGCACCCACAGTGGTAGTCTTGGCTGGAGTTGAAGGGGTGCACTGTGAATTTCATCTAGCCTTGGACCCTCTTAACCATGCACATTGGATTCACCTATCACAGGGGAATACAGGAAAATGACAAAATGAAACAGCAAAATGCAATCTTACACCTCCAGTCCATCCCAAACAAGCCAAAGAGACACAGACATAGAAGAAAGTATAAGACATACACCTGAAACTTCTAAATGATAGCAACTGAAGTAAAGAAACAACTCCATGAAGCTTTAAAGCAACTGAGATTAGAAATGATTTCCCAGGTAAAACAAAAGATGATAAACATAGTGAAAGAAATGCTAAGCACACCTAAAGAAGATATAGTTGGAAAAATAAGGGAGCATTGCAAAAGGATGGAAACCTTGAATGAACAATACAAGAAAGAATTAGAATGCATGAAACACATTCAAAGAGACATCCAGGAAATCAAGAATGCCATTGAAAGCTGGAAAAGCCGCCGCAGTGAATGGGAAGATAGACTTTTAGACCTCAAAGACACAATTGCAGCTAGCAAGCAAGAAAGGAAACATATTTTAAAAATAACAAGGAATCAGGAAATAGCAATTCAGCAGTTGCAAGATGATGCAAAGAAAAACAATGTAAGACTGACAGGTATAAATGAAAAAGAAGGAGAAAACACAAATGGTATGGAAACACTATTTAAAGAAGTAATAGCTGAAAATTTCCCAAACATGGGAAAGGAAACTGATATACAGATAAGTGAAGCATATAGAACTTCAACTAGCCATAACCAAAATAAATCAACACCCAGACACATAATTATCAGCATTCCAGAAATTGAACATAAGAACAGAATATTAAAAGCTGTTAGAGAAAAGAAGCAAATCACCTATAAAGGAAAGCCCATGAGAATCACAGACTTCTCAACACAAACAATGAAGCAGACTTCTCAACACAAACAATGAAGTCAAGAAGATCATGGAGTGAAGTATTTCAAGTCCTAAAGGAAAACAACTTCCAACTCAGACTGATGTACCCTGCAAAACTATCCTTCAAAATCGATGAAGAAATAAGATAGTTCCATGATAAAGAGGAGCTCAAGAACTTCATGACCATCAAACCAACCCTGCAAAGAATATTGAAAGATACTCTACATAGACATGAAAATAGCTATGATGTCAGAAAGATCAACAGAAGAAGAACACCAAGCAGGGCAAACAATTAAGTAGAGAGAAAAGGTAAAGAAACCACTGCAGAAAGATAACATGACTAAAACAAGCCAGTATATATCAGTTATAACCATTAATGTAAATGGCCTCAATTCACCAATCAAAAGGAACAGACTGGCAGAATGGATCAAGAAACAACATCCAACCATATGCTGTCTACAAGAAACCCATCTAACCCAAAAGGAAATTCATAGACTGAAAG
>RJWT010011993.1:0-22650 GCA_004365215.1 Cuniculus paca
AGCTGGCACCATGGTAGACGTACAACTTGAGTTGTGCAGGGAGGACAGGACAGATGTGGATCATGGGACAAGAGCATCCGTAGGTCACTACAGCTCTCGTTTACTTCTGCCCTGACAAGTGGTACTGCTAAGAAAGCCACTGGGAGAAAAACACATTAAAAAGCTGTACTTGGGAAGAAACAAAACTATTCCAAGAACTTACCAAATGCTTACCTTATAGAAAATTCTCTCTAAGGCAAAGGACAGTGCTAAAATAGGGGCTCAATGGTAAATGGGTAATGACCACCAAAGCCTGCCCTCTGTAAGGGCAGGGACCATGTCCACTGTGCTCACATGGTCTCTCCAACCCCTACAAGCCCCTAGCTGAATGCTCAATAGATATCTGTTGAAAGAATACATAAACAAACCCTTTGAGGGCTTCTGATTTCTTAAAAATGAAGAATAAAAGGAGAGAATATGTTGGCCTTTCCCTTCAGAATGCCTAATACATATAGCACCAATTTCCCTTATAAGTGAGTCCTCAGAGGGAAGATAGAGGAAAAAACAAATGCTCCAAACAATAACTATTTTATACAATAAAAGATGAAATCTCACTACGTTAGCAAGCAAACAAATCTGCCACTTGACTGTATGCTGGCAATGAGCCTTCTGATAGAGAAGAATACATCACTCCACAATGTTAGCTCACTCACTGCGGTATATATTAATTTGCTTCAAAATGCTTCCTCTTCTTAAACTGAGTTTCTTCTCCAACCACCTCAACCACAGGCAATTATGCCACGTGTGCCACATCTATGTGATCCAAATGACAGACAGCCCCCTTAATCAAACATATCGCCATAGCAACAAAGAAACTGCAGTTGCCGCTCTCTACCTGCCATAGGCCAATCAATTATTTATTTAGCACATGCCTGAACTACAATGACACAGGGTAAATGATCCCGCTCATTAGCAGCATAAGTCAGCCCTGAGAAAATCACAAACA
Source organism: Cuniculus paca (assembly GCA_004365215.1). Taxonomy (NCBI): domain Eukaryota; kingdom Metazoa; phylum Chordata; class Mammalia; order Rodentia; family Cuniculidae; genus Cuniculus; species Cuniculus paca. The sequence continues at coordinate 986 of RJWT010011993.1, forward strand.
CCAGACACCCAAACCGATCGCAAAACCCAATATGCTCTCCTTGAGGGGCATGCTAAAGATCACTGTAAAGGGAACAGGGAGAAGAATGTTCTTAATTCTAAATTTCTAAACTTCTACTTTAGAATTTCAAGCATACAGTTTCCCAGCTTTTATTTAAAAAGGGAAAAGGGAAGAAAAATGCATGTAACACATTTTATCAACAGTTACCAGGAAAAAAAAGTCATGGTTGCATGTACCTGTATTCGAGCTTCTCAGAAGGCTGACGCAGAAAGATTGAAAGTTTGAGGCTAACCTGGTAAATTCAGCAAGATCCTGTCTCATCCAAAAATGGGCATCTGAGATGAATGCACGTTTCTCAGATGAAGAAATACAAATGGCAATAAATATATGAAAAAATGTTCAACATCATTGGTCATTTGAGAAATGTAAATTAAAACAACACTGAGATTCCATCTCACCCCAGAAAGAATGGCTATCAAGAAATCAACCAATAACAAATGCCAGAGGGGCTGCGGGGAGGAAAAAGGAACCCTTCTCCTCTGTTGGTGGGAGTGTAGACTGGTGCAACCACTGCAGAAATCAGTATGGAGATTTCTCAAAAAGCTAGGATTAGAGGTCCCATTTGACCCAGTCATTCCCCTTCTGGTTATCTTACCAGAAGAATTAAAAATATCATACCACAGCGATATATCTGCACCCATGTTTATAGCAGCACAATTTGTAATAGCTAAATCTTGGAAACAACCCAAATGTCCATCAGCTGAGGAATGGATAAAAAAGATGTGGTATTTTTATGCAATGGAGTACGACTCAGCCATAATGGAGATAAACTTGAAACTTTTATATGTAAAAGGATGCAACCTGAGACCATACTCGTAAGTGACATAAATCAGACTCACATGTGTAAACATCATATTGTCTCCCTGGTGTGAGAAACTGAAAGAGTAAACAAGGTCTAAATTGTACAATACATATTGTGAAATGGGAAGAAATTGTTCAAAAGGAAAATGAACCTAGGATGGGGGAAAGGATGGAAGGGAAAAGGGGAAAAAATGCAAGTTAGTTATACTATTAGTGTCTCTTAGTTCACTGAAAAAGAAGGTTTATGCTAACATCAATTAGAGAGATGACCGTATCTTGTACTCTGAATAACTACTTTAAAGGTAACAATATACAATGTATTAACAATTGTTATTCTATTTTGTTATGAAATTTTGTTTTACCTTTTTTCCATAAAATAAAAGATCCTGTCTCATAAATAAAATAGCCACAGATACAGCTCAGTGGTAAAGTACTTGCCTAATACATATAAGGCTGTCGGTTTAATTCCAGGACCACAAAAAAGTTATTAAAATTAGGATTGCTAGATGAAAAAGAAAGTCAAAACATGAAATTCACCACTTGTTTATGTTTTGGTTTTGGTTCTGGTCACTTTCTGCCTCATTACAAGATAGGCACGGTTCTGGACAATTGGACACTGGAGGGAATATCCAACAGTCAGCAGCCAGCTGTGACTACCCTGTCTTCCAATCTGCTTAGACCGCCACTAATTCCTGACAGTGTGTGAGAATGTCCAGTTGGTTCCATGAAAAGAGAAATTTTTCATCGAGAATATTCAGAGATTAAGTCCAGTCCAAAACACCTACAATTCACTCTGGGACACACCCTAAAAATGTTAAGGTCAATACAACTAAAACCAACAATTCTCTCTTAAGCCATCTCACAAGTTGAATCTGGGTTCTGGGTTAGAGTGATCTGCATCTCCTATATCCGCAAGAATCTATCTATACACTGGGTCTGCAATGAAGGCTAGAGTCAGCACTGGGGCTGGAGTGAAGAGTAAGTGGATTTTTTATTCATTTTATTGTGATTAGCCTGCAGAAAAGAGAAAAGACAGAAAAAGGAGATGGCTCTCCAGAAGATTCTAATTTATGTATTATTAGATAAATCACAGATAAATAATAGATATCACACGTAGATAATTAGATAGAACACAGTGTGATAATGAAAATTTCAGACAGAAGAGAGCTTTTTACTTGGTTAAAAATAACTGACAGGGCCCAGAAAGGAGTCTCTAATTTACTGACAAATTAAAAGGCAATGTATAAGTCTGGAGAGGTCATTCTTACACAGGATTCCAATGACACTGTTCTGGGTATAGTCCTCTATCTTTCTGCTTTGCCAAAAATCTTACCTTGACACAGTTGTAGCAATCAAAGCTTGATTAGTCTGCAGAGATGATGATATAATTTATAAAAATTGTAGTTTTCCAGTACAGTAGTCTTTCTATCACAGATATTAATTTTTATTATATTAAATGCAAGGAAACCTCTTAAAAGAAAATGATGTACAATTATTTCACTGTTCACATGGAAGAGAATGTGAACAAATATTAAATATTCACTCAAAATAACTGTCCCTTAAAATTCATCTTTCCCAAGAAATATTTACAAATATTTAAAATGAAATCTACAGTGGTCTTTCTGCTGCAAATTGCTCCTCTAAGTGGATAAATGATCACATAAAGAAGCTAAATGTTTACAAACACTTCATACAGTGGTATAATTTTATTTATATACCCATATAAAATAAAACCCTGTACTTCAGGGATCATTTACACAATTAAATGTCTGATTATCATATTAAAAAGCTTAAGACAGATAACCTCTCACATCTGACAGCACTCACTGGATGAGTTATGACTGCTGCCCTGCTTCCATGATTGAGTGAATGCCTTCAACTGCTCAAATAAATACCTACTTCTCATTTGCAATCTGTTGACATGGAAAACAGTAAGTTCTAGGAAAGTTCTTTTGCAGCTTTTAGTTTTTAGACTTTTCTATTCTAATAACTTTAGTTATTGGCATAATAGAAACAACCCAAAAATGACATTTAAAAGCTACTCTGGTTTGGATAAGCATCCCTCAAAGGCCCATGTGTTACAGGCTCGGTCCTTCACATGGTACTGCTGGGAGGTGGTGGAACCTTTAAAAGGCAGCACCTGGTGGGAGGCCCCCAGTCACTGAGGGCAAGTCCACAAAAGGGACTGTGGGACCTGATCTCTTCCTTTTTATCTCTGGTTTGACTTCCTGGCTCCTGAAGTAATAAGCAGTCTGCTTTGCCACATACACCTCACTGTCGCCATCCAGCACTCGTACCATAGGCCCAAGCGAGGAATCGATGTTGGACTAGAACCTCTAAAACCGCGGGCTAAAATAAACCCTCTCATTTTATAAATTAATTTGCTCAAGTATTTCATTACAATGATTGATAATTAACTAACAGAAGCAAAGTGAACTTTGTTCTCCCAGCTGACAAGAACTTCATGAATAACGGTCACAATAGTCACTCTACTTCTTAAGAATATCAAGCTCTCTCATTTACTACAGAAGTAAAAATTACAGTATACTATAGAAAGTTAAGACAATAACATTGCTTTGAAAATGCTTGCCTTGAAGTTTGTAAATTATTTCTACTACTGCACTTAACCAAAGATTGATTACATATCACAGTACTGCTTTTAATAACAAAAAATATTAACTTCAAAATGTTCCAACAATGAAAAAAGTGATTCTATGTGACTTATAGAACATCCATATAATGCTGTACACAACTATTAAAAAATCATGAGAGACTAATCAAAGTAGACCTATGGAACAGAAGAGAGCACTCCAGAAATAAACCCCGACATACACAGTCATAATTTCCAATGAAGGCACTAAATACAACTGCCTTCTACCAAATGGTGATAACATAACTGGATGTTCATGGAAAAATATTAATCTTGACCCCACCTCACATCACACAAAAAAACTAACTTGAGGTATAATATGTAAAACTAAAATCAAAGTTTTTACAGGAAACAAAGGACAATATGATGATTTCTTAGGAATGGGTAAACTTTCTCGTTACAGAAAACAGTATTACGAAAAATTGTCAAAATTTAATTCATCAAGGACATCATTAAGAAAATAAATAAGCAAGTCACAAAATGAGAATAAAGAGTTGCAAAACATATATCTTGACAAAGGAATGGTACCCACACAAAGAACTCAACAGCTCAACTCAATTTTTTAAAATGAAAATAAAAAGGGTTAAACAGACACTTTGCACAAAGAAAGATATACAAATGATCAATAAGCACATAGAAAGTATTCAACATCATTATGTCACTACATACCAATCAGAATAAACAAAATTAAAAAGATTCGCATGACGAGGATGTGAAGCAATAGGAATAATCATTCATTATTAGTAGAAAAGTAAAACAGAACCACCACTTTGGAAACAGGCCTATCAGTTTCTTACAAAGGTAAACACACATGTATCCTAAAATTAAGTGATTCTACTTCAAGGTATTTACCCAAAAGCACCATGTATACATACGTGTGTGTTTGTGTATGTATACATTCACATATATAGAAATGTCAATATTACATTAATATATCTGCATATAAATGTATGTGTATACATAGATAACCACAAAAAACTTGTAGAAAAATGTTCACAGAAGTTTGATTTATAACAGCTAAAAAAAATAAAATTATCCCAGACGTCCATTATAGGAAAATAAGGGATGGGGATCTAGCTCAGTGGTCTAAGTGCCTGCCCGACAAGCGCAAGGTCGTGAGTTCAATCCCCGGTGCCGCGAGTAAAAAAAAAAAAAAAAAAAAAAGATTATTGATGACTGCCATTATAGGAAAATAGTGGAACTGGCATATTCCTACACTCTAGGACTGCTACTCAGCAACAACAGAAAGTCCTACCAAAACATACAATAACCTGGATAAATCTCAAAAATATGTTGAACGAAAGAAGCACCATACAAAAAGGCACATACTGTACATAAAAGTACAATTATGAAATCCTAGAAGAGGCAAAACTAACCTATGATGGGAAAAATTAGAATATCAGTTACCCCTGGAAGCAGAGAGGAGGGGACTGGGAAGGGTCATACAGGAAATATGGGTAACAACGATGCAGTACTGCCTATATCATGATGGACTCTGGGTCACACAGGTGTATGTGCTGGTCAAAACGCAGCATCATATGCTGAATAGGCATGCATTTCATCAAGTACAAACTATCAAAAAAATTGCAAACAAATATTTAACTCTGGTTAATTAGTATACTGCAGCACATGGAGCATATTTCACAGTAACTTCAACTAGCTTTGAAATATATCAAAAAATTAAGATATATTAATGTATAAAGAGAATGACAGAACAATGTCAGAGAATCTAGATTATGGGTATAAATCTACTGTAGCTTTGAAATCTCTCATGATAAAAAATGTTTGTTTAAAATGTTGAACCATGAAAAGAAGTATCTGACATGGAAAGATATGTTTATACACACATACACACATATATAAAATAGCATCTGAATAACTAATAGCATTTTAGATTTGTTGTTTTTGTGGTACTGAGGATGGACTCCTAGGCCTTGCACATACTGGACAAGCACATTACCACTGAGTTACATCACCAGTCCTTATTACCTTCTTATGAAGATGGCCTCAAACTTGCTATCTTCCTGCCTCACGTTCCCAAGTAGCTGGAATTACAGGCATGCAACACCTTATATCTAACTACATGTTAGTTCTTTAAATGTAAAAATATGCACAGAAACAGGCTGTGAAGGCTCTCATATTTTCCAATCCTGTCCATCAGCTATCTACTTTGACTGCAGAACTATGTTCACTAGAACCCATTCGGTATCAACTCGCACTGACTTGGATAGACGTACGTCTGAGTTTATGAAATGTAATCAACTGGTTCAACATTGTGTGCTTCAAAAGAGACCCATCCTAACTGCAAAGAATATTTCTTTACTTGGAGTTGATGATCTCCTATGACAGTGATGTGCCTCTGCTCCTGGAATGTCTTCAAGAAAGACCTCAGAAAAAGCCAAGTCTGCTCTTAACCTGCAGAAAAGGGTGAAGAACCACCAAAGGAACAGGATGTGACAAATTAGCCTATATGTAAATTATTAAATTTGAAAATGCAAGAATACATACTTATGACAACAATACTTTGAACCAAAAATGTAGTAGAGTGATGGAAAGGTTATGTTTTAGGAATCAGTACATATGTGAGTTCTTTCCAAAGAAACTCAGTGAAACCACATAATGGGATAAATTTCCCTTTGACAGGATCTATATAATCATTTTCTATGAAATACAGGTATCGCTGGGGATCTAGCTCAGCGGTCTAAGCACCTGCCTGGCAAGCGCAAGGTCGTGAGTTCAATCCCCGGTGCTGCAAAAAAAAAAAAAAAAAAAAAAAAAAAAAAGAAATACAGGTATCAATATTAACGTGTTACATGAAAAAAAAATCAGCTTAAATATAACATGGTTTTTCTTATATGAGAAACCCGAATTATAAATAAACAACAAAATAAATGATAAGAGGAAGTAGAGAGATAGATCTTTCTCAAATAGGAAGTGGATCAAGAGATGGGGGAAGGGAATAAAAGGGGAGGGAAAGGGGATGCAAGAAGGAATTAAGATGTGTTATGTGCAAGCACCAACTCCACACAAGGAAAGTAATTATGTACTGCAGACATGTACTAATAAAAAAAAAGAAAAGAAAAAACAGTGTCTTTGTGGTTTTAAAGACAACTGCGAAATATAACGTTCACTTCCTGGGAAAAAGGGGGATGAGGAGATGCTGGAAAGATAACCACAATCAGTACTCTGGTGTGTTTAATGACTATTTAAACTCTACCTCACAGGAAACACCTCAGTAACCATTTGTAAAATAACAAAGAACTGACAGTCCCTTGAATTTACCTAGGCCATTTTTATTGTAAGTTTGGGCTAAATAGAACAATACAGATTCCTAAGAGTGTTCCCTCTGGGTGGAAGACTTGTCAGGTCAGGCTGCTTTTCAGGGTCTTCTTCCGCATTTCCATATTGTTTTGGAACTGTGTATTTCCCCACTAGATCAAAAACTCTTACAAGCACAAGCTATATCTTGAAGTTCAACTCAGAATCTCCAGAGATTAGTACAGGACTTGGTACTTATGGGGCAGCCACTAAATGTTAAATGAAGAATCAATAAACAGCCATTTCAAGAGCCCCAGCAAGGACTCTCAAGTCAAAAACAACTTCTACATTCAGATTCTACTACTGATGAAATTTAATCACTAGAAATCATTGCCTTCAGGTCCCCTACTGCTATTATCAGAACTTTTTTAAAATTTAAAAAAGTCTTACAAGAAAATAAAACTTCAAGTTACTAAAGACCACTCCTAGATTGCTGGCTCCATAGCCGCATCCTGCGAAGAACAAGGACCCTAGGGAAAAAAAATTTTTATAGTTCAAAAAATGCTCTCTAGGAAAATCACTATCAGACTGCTGGCAGGTTAAGTAAGGGGTTAACATTATGGGAAAGACACATGAGGAATTCTCCACACTATTTGTGCAACTTTTCTACAAATCTAAAATTAAATCAGATTCTTTTTGTAATGCTGCCAGGGAGGGCCACAGGCCATGTGTGAAGAAAGAAAGCTAAAAGCAGCAGGAGGTCTACAGGGGCACAGAAAAGAAAAGGGCAAGAGGAAGGGGGACAGACCAGTCTTCCCCTCTTTGTCTAGGACTAACCAGATTTTAATGACACGTGCAGTTGTAAGAAAACATACTTGGCCTTCCTAAAGGTTCCTGCCCAACCAAGAACGTTGTAAATCACCTCTTGACCAAACTGATGTTGCCAAAACAGATCATAACACTCCAGACAGAGATATATAAAAGTGAGGGGAAAGTGCATCTCTTTAAATGTACATTGCAGTATTTTAAAAGCACTTCCAGTGGCTCAGTGGGAAAGGAAAAGGGCATGACAAAGGCGGTGGCCTGCGAGCAGTCCACCAGCGTGCTAACCTTCTGCTAGCCACCAGAATTCCTAGCCTCCACACAATTTACTTGTTTGTCAGCTGAGAAAGACAACAGAGGTAAATTTCATACTTCACACAAGAATGAGCTCACAAATGGTGCCCTCAGTCTCCAAAGGCGAAGTCACATCTGCTAATGTGTTTTGCAACGTCCCTGGCTCAGTGCCCCATGAAGGTAAAGAGCTTAATGCTTCCAGTGATGCCAATGGCTGACAGATTCACTGTGCTTCCCAATTCATTTACTCTCCTGGAGTAATGTGTACTAAGTATTCATTTGTACTAGGTTAGACCCACAGCCAGGGTTGTTTATATTCTTCACAGAGATGCTAAACACTTGTCCCCAGAGAAGAATTTCATTCAAACACAAAAGGGGGAAAAGTGTTGCTTTAGGCAGAAGCATCAGGAAGAACGTTCATTCAAAGGAACAGGTAGTTTTTAGGGAGGGCTACGGGGAAGATGAAAGAGCTGACTGGAGGGGAAATGGACTTTTCCAACCTCTGAGCTGCATATGTGATCTGCTCGGAGTTTGACAGGGTCAAGCTAACCCTGAGAGACGACCTTACCTGGTTCTAGAATGCTGTGAGTTCTAATTCCATATAACCAATTTTGAGTTGGCCATGATCCAAAGCCCTGCAGGAGTTACCAGGTCAAATCATGACCCCAAGAGCCTTTCTACACAATTATACTGCTGAATTTTTGGTTCAACCAAAGGTTGTGGGTTCACGAGGGATGTGCTGCTACTCACCTGGGGGCCATCTAGAAGGTAGACTACTCTTTCCACCCTTCATCCACTGATAGTTCCATCCTGGAGCCAACCACAGCCACTACTTATTTTTAATTCTGGTGCTCTGATGGGGAACCTCTCGATGGGTCAGATCCTGGCCCAGGGCAAAAACTATTTAACAGTTCCAGAGACAGCAACTACAGGAGATAATGCTGGCCAGTATTACTAGGCTGCATAAAGGCAGGTACCCAGAGATTTTCTCCCCTAAATTACTGTGCCTGCTTTGTCTTTACTAGATCTTACATACCCCAAGAGGCTGCCACACTCTCTAGATATTCTAAAATTAAATAGAAACGGAGTTCCTCAAATGCAGTGAGTTGTGTAGAATCATGCAAACCTGTTCTATAAACCTTCATCTCCCTACTTCACCTCTGTGCCTCTTCCCAACCTTCTGTGCACCTGCCCAGGCGAGGCCTGACTTCCAAGCCTCCTGCGTTACTGCCTCCAGGCTTCACCTCAAAATACTCTCTCTGTTTTTTTATTCTGTCTTCTTCTGACTCCTGGACTCCGGAGTTCTCAGAAAGGAGGTTCTAAATTCAGTACTATTCCTGCTTCCAGGATCAGCAACAGTGTTTAAAAAGTGTTTTTACACTCATGGCAGGGGGGAACTTTCCTAAAGATCACTGTAACTTTCAAAATACTATATAGCTCAGTGGTAGAGGACTTGCCTGGCAGGCACAAAGCCCTAGGTTCATTTGCCAGCCCTATACTAATTATAAGTAAATAAAAAAGATCACTGATGCACTTTCTTATAAAATACATCGAAGCTGGGTACAGTTGTACACACCTGTAGTCCCAGTTATACAAGAGGCTGAGGTGGGTGGGTCACTTAAGCCCAAGATTCAAGACTAACCTGAGCAACTCAGTAAGACACTCAAAAACAAAAATATTTATGTGTGTGTGTGTATGACATGAATCTAAGACCATCTGTCACACCACGTGGCAAAATGTAATGACAAGAAAATAAAACATTAGATAACCCTTAATTATCACCTTAAAATGTACATGTTGGATGATCTTACATGTTTTATATGATTTTCGGGCTATCAGTCTGATTTTCAATATGATAATTAACTTTATAAGGTCTTTTAAATAAATGAATCTGATGCTGAAAAAGTAAAAGGGGGGAGTGGGAAAAAGGAAATTGAGATGTGTTATGTGCATGTACCAATGCCCTAAAGAATGTAATCATTATGTACTGCAAATGTGTCAAGAAAAAAATGTACATGTTGGGTGAAAGGAGACAGTAAATGAATAACCTGGATTAAAAATAATATGCTAGATATGCTGAGATCACCATGCTGCTCTCTCCTAGAAAGGAAGCCCTTGCCACAACCTGTCCCCGACCTCTCCTTCACCCTATTCGCAGAGATGTGCAGAGCTGTCTACATCGAAACAAATGTTCCCTTAATTGGCTAAAAGAATGTTATCAGGTCCAACTGAGGCACTGGCGGTCTCATTAATAGTAAGGCAGCAACCGCCAGGCAGGGATAGCCTCTGTGCTGACTTGGCTGACTGACAGTTCGAAGGGAGGGCTAAAACATGAAATAACATTTCAGCTGAGGCCATGGGACTCAGAAAGAATTATACCTCCCGGGCAGTAAAGCGGCCAGCCTTGCATACATCAAAACTATCTGTGCATTGCTAATTGAAGGCCCCTGTGCCTGGTACAGTTACAGTTTCTTTTCCCTATGCATTCTGCCAGGACCCCCACCCACCTCCCTGATGGATACCAATAAAAGCCCCTAGCTTTTGGAGAGAAAGCCTTTTGCTCCACAGAGAACACTGGGTCATCCCAGAGTTCCTCAACTGCAGAACTTTGTCTTTCTTTTGGCATCCAATTCGTACTGCCCTGTGGATTGAATGAGACCCTCCACAGGGGATTCAGTACTAACTTCTTAAACTTTTTTTCTAGTTTCTCAGTTACTGCCTGTCTTACTTTATGAAATTAGGTGTATCTATCACACTGTAAGTCAAGGTAATTGTACATACCACTGACTGAAGCAGAGCTACTCTGGATAGGAAACCTCAGCTAGAAACAAATACCTCTTACTCAACATTACAGAAGTCTCACTTTGGCCTAAAATGCTAATGGAATATCACACTTGACTTCTCTTTTGTAAAGGTGTGAAGATTTGTCCTCTGTCCCAGGAAGCAAACTGGTCTGTAAATAAATTTTGAAAATAATTTCCATAGTTCTAAATCTCTTACCATATTACACAATTGGATTTATGCTTTCATAGCCTGCAATTCAGCACTCTTTAAAGATTCTTTTTTTAAAGGTGGAAACACTTCCCAGATAAAAGTCATAGACAACTCAGCAGGGTTTTGTAGTCATAGTAAATATGTTATTAACTATCCTATCAAAAAAAAAAAAAGCCTCCTCTGCCCGTTCACCACCCAGATTGTTCCTTCCCATTTCCCACCATCCCATTTGAATTTTACCCGCCTTAATAGGGTAATACCTGCCCTGGTTCAAGAACAGCATTTATTAATGCATATGTGCTAGACTCAGACTTGATCTTTAGCTGAGAAAGCCATATGGCAAAACATTTTTAAATGAAAGTCACTGACCAAGACTTGGCAAACTATCAATCCCTTGACTGTAACATAAGCTGTCTTTATCCAAAGGGCCTTTTCAAGTCTGACTACTATTTCTAATTCTAGACAAACGAAATTGGTTTGCAGATGGTCTAGAGTGCAAAAGATTATCAACTGTTACACATTTTTAGAAACCCGAAATCATTCAGTGATAGCCACAGAGTATGAAAGAAGAGCTTTATTTGTGACCACTCAAGTTTATCATGAATGCCCTTGAACAGGCAGTTTTGTAGTCAGTCTACAGCTTTGTAGGACAATTAAAATCACCGGGTAAATACCACCGGGTGCTGGAGATGTATCATTTCCCTGTCTTGATACAGTCATAACATGGTTGGTATCAGTCCACATTTTCAATATAGTTCAAGAACTTAAAAATTGCTACATGGAAACATTTGTCCTACTACATAACTTCATATTCTCATTCTGAAACTGGACAGGGCACATTCTGTTTCTCAGAATTTGTCCCTTATTTGTCTTTGAGAAAACAAGTAAGAGTCATAACTTGACTGAAATTCTGTAGTTGGAAAATTGCTAGATTTTTCTGGCATGCTTATTCTTTCTAGATTCCATTTAGTTGGGTGATTCCTCCCAGGCATACCTGGGCATACTAAATTCCAAAGGCCAAACTATCTGATTGTGACAATGCAGACTTTCCCTGGATTAGACTGCCTTTGGCGGATGCTAAACTCAACCCCTTTGTCCTCAGACACCCAATCAGTTCAGTTCCTATCCTTCATTTTTACTAACCAGAACTCTACTCAGATTTTCCCTGAATGCAGAACAACAGGAATGTGCTCTGGGTACATGAATCTCAACTACAGTAGAACCACGTGGGTCGTATGGCGATATTTCCACAAACTATAAATAGCCTAAAGAGACAAGACTGATCCTAAATTAGCCTTACCAACAGTATCTCAAGTTCAACTATTCTAAACCATCCATGTAGTCTGATGACTCTCCTCAAATTTTTTAAAGTATGTGTTCCACATTTAACAGGAATAACATCTCCCAGGAAAAACCTGTGCAACTCATTTATTCTGAATCGTTTATCAGGAACAAGTTGCAGTGTTTACGGGCCACTAATCATTTCCAAATTGTGATTTTTCCCCCCCATAGTAATAATGTGCAATTAGCAATACCAGTTTTGGAAAAATTCTAGTTATATTTTACATGAGTATGCTCTTTGGCATGAACATAGGATCCTCAGAGGTTCATTAAGTACTTCAAGTGTTAAAGTGAATATTCTAAGAAAATCATGACTATCTTCAGATATATTCTCTGGTGGTATATTAATCAGGATGTTGGAAGTTACTGGTTACGAAGGCTCAAACTTGCTTAAGCAAAATAGGACATATATTAGCTCATGTGGCTGGGAAAGCATTTTGGATAGCTCACAAAATAGAAGAAAATTAGAATAAAGATTCTACTGTCAGAAAATCCATCTGCTTTCATCCATCACCCACCCTACCTGTGTTTATCCTGTGTCTCCATGCCTAAAGCCTTCCTTCTATTCCATGTGTACCCCCCCATGTAACCCAGGAAACAAGCTCAAAACTTGCTCTGCAATTCTACCCCTACAAACTTAAGTATCTGAGCTACTAAATGTATCACAAAAGTCCTCATTTGCCTAATGAGACCATGGCCCCTTCCCTAAATACATCACTGAAGCCTGCAAGATGAGGATCTCTCATTAGCTAAGCCTGGGCTAGGAGTGAGAGGTAGAAAAGGGGGAGGGTTACAGATGGTCATGATTACGATTCTTACCACATGAAATGGGAAAGAAGCCCTCAAGTGGAAAGAGGTAGTACCAAACACAGTGAAACACTCTGGACAGCCGTATTCATCAGCTGCTACAGTTTACTACTGGTCCCTTTCCAACAATGGTGAGGTGGTCATCTATTCAGGTGTGATTTCCACACAAAAGTTTTTGTAAGGACAAGGCAACCTGCCACTTAGATGACTACTGTGACGTATACAAATATATTCTTAAGTAACAATTTTGAATAGTTTAACTAGTAAAAAGAGAATAACCTTAAATTATCTGTTGCTCAGTTCTTATCAAAACTGTTAAAAGAAATATTAGTCGAACAACATTACATGAAGGAATGAAGGAATTTCTGTCTGTTACCTATACCTGCCTCACGTATAGGAGCTGACCCTAATTTTCAAGGTCTGATGCGTCCCTGCTAGGACTGAGGTAAAGGTGGGAAGGTGACCCATTTCTGGTCAACCAAACATATGGGTGGCCTGTTATAGGGGCTGGAATGGCTGAAACTCCACTTCTGGATATACTGCAGCCACTTTGCAATCTTGACATGGGCCACCTAAGGGAAAATACATTGAAGACATTAGAGAGAAGGCTTACTGATGACAGCATAGAGCTGTCAAGTCAACTAGGCCTAAAATTTGTCATAGAACTCTCTGTTACGAGAGTGAAAATCCCTTGCAGTTAAACTGAATTAGGGGCAGAGTACTCTGGCTGTGGAGTAAAAGATTCAGTGAAAATTCACTTCACACTGAATGATCAGATTGGACAATTAATTGCTAATTTTAAAAGTTAATTAATTCTTAGACTTGTAAAAAATATAAATATTAATTTAGATGTCTTGTTTTTAATCTTTTTAAATGATATATAACTAGTTTATTTCTTTCTTTTTTATGGTGGGTACTGAGAATCACCCTCAGGACCTCATGCTTGCCACTAGCTAAATCCCTAGCCCTAAATATTATTTTAATTTCAACACATGAATATACATTCATTCATTAATCTGTTTATATAAGAGGTGTTTCATGTAAGACTCTGTTAAGTGGTGCTACATGTCTTCTTTCTGGCATAAACACCAACATAATGCATACTTTCATTTTTCCAGTTTGGATCTCTTTATTATAGATTAATAAAGACATTTGCAACATTTCCTAAGCAATCTGAGTGCAGAATATTTACAGAGTTTTATAATTTTTCACAATAATTTATAATTGTCCCACCTACACAATTAAAAGACAATTTTTATTGATTCTTGTTTCCCAAAAGCATTAAACATTTTTTGAGAAATATTTTTGTTCTCATATTTAACTGGTTCATATAATATTTAGCTAAACTGATTGATTACATTATTAAGTAAAACTTGCCTATCCATGCACAGAGCTCACTTCAGTAAATAGAAGCTTCAGTTGGAGGAAGCGCAGGCAGGCAGCCATCGCACCATGTTGTGGACAACAGTCACTATGCTTGCAGGGAACAGGAGCAGCTGGGAAACATGGTGAAGTAAAAGTAAACTAACCACTCTAAGACTCCCAAACAGCAACAGTGAAAGCAAACATCCTATCGTGTCCATCTTATGGGCAAAGTTTTCAGTCTTTCACCATTGAGTATGATGCTAGTTGTGGGGTTTTCATAAATTCCCTTTATCACATTAATGAAGTTCCATCCTATTCCTCCTAGCTTTCTGAGCATTTTTATCATTAAAAGGTTTTAAATTTTTTCAAATGCTTTTTCTGCATCTATTGAGATATGATGTAGAGTTTTTCCCTTTTTACTATTAATATAGTATATCACATTGATTTTCCTTGCAGTTATCATGGGGATTATAGTTATAATTTTGTAACGATCTAGTTTGAATTGATATCAACTTAGCATCAATAGCAGGCACTAACTCTGTTCTCACATAGCTCTGCCCCAACCTGACTTCATGCTGTTAAAGTCACGAATTAAGTCTTTATACATTATATACCCACTAAAATAGATCTATAATTATTATTTTATGCATTTGTCTTTCAAATTATATAACTTCATTACAATTTGGGGGGAAAAAAAACAGGAACCACAAACCAAAACTACATTAACAGTTTTATATTTCCTGTATAGTCACCTTTATCAGTGATATTTTTTCTTCTTATGGCTTCAAGTTTCTGATTAAACCCCTTTCATTTCAGTTTGAAGGTCCCCTTTACTATTTCTTGCAGGACAAGCCTATTACAAATGAGCTTTCTTACCTTTTGTTTATTGGGAACATTTGTCCATTTCTGACAGTTTTCCAAATATTGAATTTTTGGTTGTTTTTCTTTGAGCACTTTAAATAATATATCCCATTTTCTCTATCACTTCTGATGAGAAATCAGCTGCTAAGCTTACTCAGAAGCCTCCGTATGTAGCAAGTCACTTCTTACTGCTTTCAAGATTCTTTCTTTTCTTTGACTTGAAAAAATTTGATTATAATGGGTCTAGAGTTGTATCTCTTTGAGTTTATCCTCCTTGGATTTTGTTGAACTCCTTGAAGGTGTAAATTCATGCCTTTTATAAACTTTGACAGATTTTCAGCCAAAATTCTTCAAAGAATCTTTTCATCCCATTTCTCCTCTTAGGACTGCCATAATGTGTATGTCTGTTTGTTTGACAATATGCCATACATCTTTATACTCTGCCCATTTTTCTTTTTCCTTTTTTCCTTCTACTTCTTAGAGTGATTTCTTGTTCTTTCCTCCAAGTGTACTTTTTTCTGCCTATTCTAATCTACTTTTGAATCTCTCTGGTAAGTATTTAGCTTCTGTTATTGTACCTTACAGTGCCAGAATTTCTGTCATTTATAAAAAAAATTTCTCTTTATATTACCTACTCAATCATGTGTTGTTATGCTTTCTTTTAGTTCTGCCACAATTTACTTAAGCTCTTACAGTATATTTAGATAGTATTAAGTCTTTGTCTAATAAATCTAATATCTGGGTTTCCTCATCAGTGGTGTCTGTAAATTGCTTCTTTTCCTTGGACTACACAATACTTTCCTGTTTCTTTGTATGCTTTTTAATTTTTTTCTTAACAACTGAGCATTCCAGTAAGAGTTTAGTATGCAGAATATATGAAGAATTCTTAAAATTCAACAATAAAACCACCCAATTTAAAAATCAGCAAAGGACCTTACACATTTCTCCAAAATAGACACACAGAAGGTCAGCAAGCATTATCAGAAAATGTTCAGTATCATTGGTTATCAAAGAAGCACAAGGGGAAACCACAATGAGATATTGCTTCCCACCAAGAATAAAAAAAAAATTTAAATGAGATCAGAAAATGGTAACTCTTGGTGAAGATACAGAGAAAGAAAAATGCTTGTACATTACTGGTGTGAATATAACATGGTATGGTCACAGTAAACGTTTGGTGGTTCCTCTAAAAACTAAACACACAGTTATTATATGATGCAGCAATTCTACTTACATACCTAAAAGAGTTAAATACAGGTATTTAAAAAATACTTGTTCATGAATGTCACAGCAGCATAATTCACAATAACCAATCCACAAGTGGATATGACCCGAAACATCCATCAACAAATGAATAAACAAATTGATAGATACAATGAAATATAAAAAGGAAAGTACTATTATATGTTACAACGTGAATGAACTCCAAAAACATGAAGTGAAAGAAATAGACATAAAAGGTTACTTACTTTAAGCTTCACGTAAAATATCTAGAATAGGCAAGCCCATAAACACAGAAGGCAGATTTGTGGTTGCCAGAGGATGGTAGAAAGAATTGAGTGTGAACCTTTAATGGGTTCAAAGGATTCTTGAGGCATGATTAAAATGGCAGGACAGCATTTTAAATACACTACATACCACTGGACTTTACATTTCAAAGTGGTTGTGTATATTTTCTGAATTTTACCCCCATTTAAAAAGGAAGAAGAAAACTTCTGTCCAGTAAATCATATCTAAGCATCAGAGCTTCACACTTCAACATCCTTGCTTTATATACTGAAAGGACCACTTGTACTAAATTGTACTCTGATGTTATGTGGTTGGCTTGAACTGAGGGACATTACAAGTAGTGGTTACATAAGTAACATTATTGTGACCACTGTACAGCTGCTTTTCTAGTCATCCACTGTCCTCTTAAGGACCCTCAACAGGAATTCTCTTAGGCTTCAATTCTTAAAAAGGCTCCTTGAAGACCAGTGTGTTTTTAAATGGTAAAGATATCCTGACACTTACAAATCACTGCATTAAAAGTATTTGGGGGAAAATGTTCCATTCATATCATCTTCTACAAATCTTTAGAATCAGTAGCAAATCCTTGGACTAGGTACCTACCAGCGCTGAATATCTGATCTAACTGAAGAAGACACGTGGAGGACATCAAGGAAATTGTGATTTGTGTGGCCTGATTTTTTAAAAATGAACTGAATCTGATGATTTCCTTCTCAAGTATTTGAAGTAGAAAGGAAAGAGAGAAATCAGAAAAGTACACAAAACTAAGTCACACTAATGGCAGCAGACTAGAGTAGCAGTCTAAACTCTGGGAATTATAGTAACACCATTAACTCAGATTCTAACTCCAGTTTAGTGAGGCTCAGGACCTTTAGGGATAACTGCTCTCAGAACACTGTGAGGTTTCAACGTTCATTCCTTTTATTTGACTCAACTGATCCTATGAAGCTCAAATCCAAATTCATAGTCCATATTTCGTAACAGAGGTGGACCTTCTTAAAGTATGTCTGTTGGCTTTAGCTTATATTCTTTTTTTTTCACCTTCAAAGTTTTGTCTCTCACAGTCAGGTGTGGTGGCACACACCTGTAATCCCAGCACTTGGGAGGCTGAGGCAAGAGGATCATTGCAAACTGGAGACCAGCCTGGGCTACAAAATGAGCTCAAGGCCAGCCTGAATGGCATAGTGAAATCCTGTCTCAAAAAGACACACACACACACACACAAGTTTTGTCTTTTTTTTTTATCCTATGTTTCTATTCACCCTCAATCTTCTTGATATGAGGGAAATAAAAATGAATATCATGTATGAAAAGTAAATAACTTGTCTCTAGATATAATTGCAGCCCACTCTGTGCAATGTTGAGACAACCTAACATTTGGGTAATGATATTTTGGATAAATTCTTTAACTTGCCTTATGAAATACCCATTCATTTTTAAAATCAAGTGTGGAGAATTATAGTACTTACCAGAAACCTTAATCCAAAATTACCTTGTGTCCAATCCTTTCTTAAGACCAGGAGAAATCAGTAATATCTGACAGGACAAGTCTTCTGATGCAACTGTTTTTTGCACTTCATCACATGGTTTTATCATTTTTAGCAATGATTTATTTTTATGAGTGTTCCTTGTCAGATTCAAGTCCACTTTGAAAACAAGCACAGATAACTAGAGAAAGAATAACTCAATAGCCATTGCTTCCATTCTTTCCCATTTCCATCATCCATATCATAAGCCCAATGCATACTATTATAGGAGAAACAATTCTTTAGTTGTATCTTGTAAAATGTACAACTGTGCTGGTGAACAAAAAAGCATGTGAGATTAAACATAGTTCTAAATAGCAAAGAAGTAGCCAGGCGTGGTGGCTCACGCCTGTAATCCCAGCACTCAGGAGGCTGAGACAGGAGGATCATTGTGAGTTCAAAACCAGCCTGGGCTACAAAGTGAGCTCAAAGCCAGCCTGAACAGCATAGTGAGACCCTGTCTCAAAAAGAAAAGGGCCAGGAATCTAGCTCAGTGGCCTAAGTGCCTGCCTAGCAAGCGCAAGGTCATGAGTTCAATCCCTGGTGCCGCAAAAAAAAAAAAAGTAAATAAATAAATAGCAAAGAAGAAATCTCATGAGAAATTTTTAAAGATTTTGAACCAAAATGAAAATAAAATAAAACTTGTAAGATGTAGTAAAAGTAGTAGTACTTAAGAAATTTATAGCACTGAATGCATAAATTAGAAAAGAAAAATCTAAAATCAATAAGCTAAGCTTCAACCTCAAAAAACTAAAAAGAAGCACAAACTAAAGCTTGAGTAAGCAAAAATAAAGAAATAATAAAAATGAGCAGAAATCAATGAAATTGGAAATGGGGAATCAGTAGAAAATATCAACTAAACCAACAGATGTTTCTTTAAAAATAACAAAACTGATAATCCTTTAGCCAGATTAAGAAAAAAAAACTCAAATTACTAATATCGGAAATGAAGGCTGAGCCATCACTACTGATCACTTAAACACTGAGTTAATACTACAGGAATAGTGTGAAAAACTATCTACAATTTAATAAACTAAATGCAGTAGACCAATTCCTTGAAAGACAGATTTTATCAAAACACATACAAAGAGGAACAGATTATTTAAATACACCTGGACATACATTAAAGAAATTGAGTCAATTATTAGTAACCTCCTAAAACAGAAAGTACACATCCAGATAGGGTCATTAGAGAATTCCGTCAAACATGGAAGGGGGAAACTGCACCAAGACTCTAAAAAAACCTCTTCTAGAAAACAGCAAAGGGAATACTTCCTGTCTTGTTCCAAGAAGTCAGTATTATTCTATCACCAAAACCAAAGACATTGCAAAACAGGAAAACTATAGACCTCTCTCATGAACACAGACGCAAAAATCCTAAAGAACATATTGGCAAAACAAACCCAACAATGTATAAAAAAATCATATAAAGATACAGTGTGCACACCTGTAGTCTAACGGTCTTGGTTACTTTTCTCTCCTTTTTGAGACAAAATACCCTACACTCAAAATGAAGGAAGGAAAGGTTTATTTAGCTCACAGTTTGTGGAAGTTTCAGTCCATAATCTGTTGGCTCCAAGGCAGGGTGGCACATGGCAGAGGGCAACAGTTCATGGTGGCAGAAGATAGCAAAAGTAGCAAGAGCAATGAGAGAAGAGCAAGACAAGACTCTTTCCTTCCCTTACATTGTATGTAGACTATCCATCCAAGGGCAGGTGTACAACTCACACCCATAATCCCAGCACTGGACCATGAACCGCAGCATTGGACCAATCAATCACACGCTATAGAGGCCCACCTCTGAAAAGCACCTCCTGCATGAGGTTTGGGGAGGACATCCAGACATAAACCATAACACTAACTGGGAAGCTAAAGCAAAAGGATCACTAGCCCAGGAGTTGAAGGCCTACAGCACAACACAGACAGATCCCATCTCAAAAAAACAAGAAAAAAAAAGTGGTTCAATAAGCCTGGATTTCATATTCTGCTGTTTCATGTATCAGTTAATAGCACAGCACAAGGACTTAACTTTCATCATAATTGACAAATGCCTATACACTGGATAGCATTAAAGAAATCAAATAAGGAAAAAACTTGTAAATATATAAATTATTACCTCAATTTAGGAAACACTAAGTTAATGATCACCAGCAATGATGCCCCAAGTGACT
Source organism: Cuniculus paca (assembly GCA_004365215.1). Taxonomy (NCBI): domain Eukaryota; kingdom Metazoa; phylum Chordata; class Mammalia; order Rodentia; family Cuniculidae; genus Cuniculus; species Cuniculus paca. The sequence continues at coordinate 21,445 of RJWT010011993.1, forward strand.
AGATAAGCAAGAATTACCAAAATGAAAGTGACAGGTTTACTCTTAGATTGGTTTCATATTCACATTGGTATTAATTGTGAAAGGCTGGAGCTCCAAGCTGAAGTAACCACCTCGATGATGAGCAAGCACTGCAAAGACCGAATACAAACTCCTAGAAAACCAACTTAAGGAAGAATTCAGATCCTGGGACAGCGATAGGTCACCATATCTCCAGATAGCACCTCGGTACCTGACAGCCCTGATATCCTATGCTTCTGCAGAGGATGCATTTTTCTCCCAAAGTGTTTTGGCAGACTGTTTTATGGGAGCCAACTTACCTACTTCCCAGTTTATTCAACAAAAGGGGAAACACCACCAAAAAAGCCGTTACTCACAGAAAATGTCAGTTAATGGCAATTAATCAAACTTTTTACCCTCATATACAAAATCAGTTACATAAATAACCTTAGCAAGAATCAATGGAACATCTGTTTCATCCATTAAAAAGTCAACTGGCAGGGGCAAGAGTGTGTCTCAGTGGTAGAGAGCTCACCTACTATGACTGAGGTACTGGGTTTGATCCCCAGCCCCCTGCCACACATGTACACAACAAAAAAAATCAATTGGCAGAATGCCATTCATACTTTTGGCCATGCTTAAAGAAAACCACTTGCACAGAAAGGAGCCATATTTAATTTAAAATATCCCTAGTCTCTTTCCTTGGTTTGCGATCTGCCATAATTAATTCTTTAATATACATCACGCACATATATATTAAACTCAGGTAAATTTGATTATAAGTACACAAAATATGTAGACTATTTTGAGATAAAACTTTAGGAATGTCTTCTGGCATTCTAGGAAAACAAATTTAATTTGGAATTATTTCTGTACATCTGAATTGTATACCTCTAAAATGTCTAATCTTGTGAACTCATGTCTACTGACCAAAGTAAAGGAAAACTACCCCTTCCATATATGATCAGTTTATCCTACAAAATGACCTAAATTTGTGCATTTACATTGCATTTACATTACATTACTACTGATATAGCTAAAATGTAAAGTCTGTGTATTTTGATAACCACACAAAAACTAAACCCCACAGGGAGTTTCATTCCTATGCTCTTTAGCAAATCAGTATTTCCACAGTGAAACTTGAATTTAACTGAATGTCATTTTATCCCATATTCCCAACATCACCAACAACCCTGGGTGGCAGCAGCA
>RJWT010011994.1:0-22797 GCA_004365215.1 Cuniculus paca
TGGGCTCGAAGACAACGTTGGGCGTCAGCGCTGCCTGCTTCGCGATTGGACACCACCATCTGCTGTCTGCATGCCGCTCTCCGTCTAACACACACTGCCCCCATTTCCTTTTTCTGGAAGCTTCTGCTCCATGTGTCAGTGCTGTCTAGATTCTGAACATTTAAGTCAAGTGCTTCTTTAAAAGCCTCAGCTCTAAGGAGGGTTATGTTCTGAGAGATTGGCGGTCAGGACTGCAACATGAATGTCCTTCAGGGGACCCAACTGGAGCAGTGAAACTGATATTTTCATGAAAACGCCCAGCTCACTGCCATGGTGGCCCTTTGAGCAGCTGTGTCTTCTCCCTGGAGCGCTGCATGGTTCTGTCTGCGGCGCCGACGTGCTCCTTCTGGGTCTTTCCTGAAGTAGCCATGGAGTTACTTGCTGATGTATCACTCCGTTTTTCTTTTTCTGTCAAATATGCATCTATACTGTGCTGTTAGAGAAAACTGCTTAGCTAAACACAGATGTAAAAGTAGACACAAGTGGAAATAGGGTCGGGAAACATGAGAAGAGAGACTGCAGTTTACTGAAGAATAGTAGAGGGTCAGGAGGAGGCCACATTTCTTGGTTGTTCCCATGAGAAACTGAGGAAGTGGATGGGTAGCATGAAGACGGGGTATTTGGAGATCTCAGAACAGGGAATCTTCACAGCGTTTTTATTAACATCTAAAACCTGTGCAGAAAGACCCATTTGTTTTTGGAACTTGTTTTCAAAAATTGTAAAAAAAAAAAAAAAAAGTAAGTATTGGGTGGGGTTGTGGCAAAATTCCAGGGTGGAGATTCTTGTTCTTGTGTTTGTCCCCCTGGGGGAACTGGGACAGGCATCTAGATGACAACTATGGCAAAGGCAAAAGGGTTTTCCAGATACAGTTAAGGCCCCCAATCAGTTGACTTTGAGGTAATAAAGAGTCGTGTTAGCCTTGGTGGGCCTGGGCCTGTCCTTGCCTTGGTGACAGCACGGCCGTTGACGAGACTCACATGGGTGATGACCCCGGAAGGCCACGGACCTGTGGTGCAATCTGAGACCCTCAGTCCTATAGCCACAGGGAATGACTTCTGCCCCAACCAGGAGTTTGGAAGCAGATGGGAAGCTCAGCCTGGAAACAGTCTGCTTCCAAGTTCCTGGGGACTGTCCTGAGGGCCACCAACTGCTACCCAGGGCAGAAACTGACCCAGTGTTCCCTCAGCTGGGTGTGCAGCCCCTTGGGCTGGCTCACATCCATCCTGGGTCGACCAAGCTGAATGTGGAGTAGAGGACATAATAAGAATCACACTGCAGAAGTTACAGAGTTTCCTCCAGAGACACGGTTACTAATTTGTTTGTTTCAAGACAAGAGATAGTTGTCAGCTTAACTTTACTCTCAGTGAGCCTAACTTTATTATTTTCAAAATTTAGACCTTAATCTTTCACTTTGTGCTAAGCAATCTTGATGCCAAACATGAGTCAGGCATACCAGCACCACCTGGCAACCAGGCGTGGCAGGCGCTGTCCCTTGGTCACGACACAGCTCCCACGAGCTGCGCCGGCTTCGGCCTCCTTCCGGCAACTCCTTTTCCTCCTCCTGCGGAAACGGAGCCCAGGTCACACACACGTAAAGTGCAAGCTGGTGTCTCTCAGACAGTGTATATTTTTTATTCTAGGGTTATTTTTCAGTACTTTGATGTGTGATGTGCTGTTTTAAAAGGAAATAAAATGCACTTTCCAAACTTTTCCAATCTCACTTGATCATCAAACCCCTGTTTAGTGCACCTCCGCCCAGTTTCTTGAGAAAACCATAACTCAAGAAAAGCTGCATTAGCACTTTACTATGGCTGGACTTCCCCCCAGAGGTGTTAGATTTTTATGGGTGATCCAAGTCCTCATGCAACAGTTTATAATCATTGTTTTTATTTTTTCATAGCAGTATAGATTTGAATCTCTTGCTGTAAGCTGCGGTAAGGCTAGTCACATAACAAGTCCACCTTAAGGGTCACACAGCATTAGCATTTTGAAGATGACTTTTTAAAAACTATCCTGTTCCAAGAGCTCATACCTCACTTAGGTGAAGTGACTACACATTCCAGTTAATGTCTGAGGCAGCCCTGGATGATGCCTGATTTCCCCTCTCACTAACAGCTCTCTGGTTTACTAATCCAAGTGTCCTCTTTGGGTGATCCGTTAATTCAGTGATCTCAGCACATTTAGCTCGCCATTCGCTAACAACGGTGTGACGACCCCTATTCTACCAGTGATAAAGCAGGACCTGGGGAGAGAAGAGCTGATTTATTCACACAGCCAGGCCACAGCCAAGCCGAGGTTTAAACAAGGTTAGTATGGCATCAAGGCCCACAAGCTTGAGGGCAGTGTTGCCCCGGCTGAGTGTGTGCTGTTTAACATGCACAGAATTCTCGAGAAGCACAGTTATCTGTGTTCTGAGGTTGAGAACACTGGTGAGGTGATGCAGCATTATTTGTAAATTTGAGCCTGCTGTGTTGAGAGTTTTGCCTTCTGCCATCTTTAATGTGCCAGTCTTGCCTTGAAGGGCGGGCGGGTCTCACAAAATAAGGCAAGGACGCTACAGAGAGGGCTGAAGCGGGATGTCATAGCTCTGGGCTCTGTGCCCATCAGCTGGGACCCTCATCAAGCTCGCCGTGCAGCATCATCTCCTAGGTATTTCCCACATGCACCAACAGCGTGAAGGGCAAACTCCGGTGAGTCCAAGTTATTAGTCCCAGCCTCCCTGAGCACCACGGGATGAGCAAGTAGTGCACATCAGGATGTAGTGACTCGAGTGACAAGGTTGGTTTCATTGAAAAGAGAATAGTCTCATTTTCTAAACATTAGGGGTCCCACCGATAGAATTCTCTAATATTGATTTATGAAATGTGTGTGACTCATCTATTCTTCTGAGTATTTAATGACCCATTTAAGCTTTAGCTATTAGGATGTTAAAATAAGAACATCATTTGTTGTATCATCGGGATTCTATTCTCAAAAATATTTTATAAAGTAACCATTTGTTCTTCTAGCCTTGGCTTAAGTGTGGGCCCTGTTTACTCTGCAATCTGGATCAGGGTTTCTCTACCTTGGGACTCTGGCCTCTCAGGACAAGTGACTCACTGTCCTGTGTGCTGCATGCTGGTCTCCAAACACTGATCCAGGATGACCTGCTCCCCGTGCACTCATCACGACCCACAGTGTCCTCCACACTGTGGCGTCCGGAGCAGAGGGACAGTGGTCCCAGCTAAGAAACCACTGGTCTCAGTGCTTCCTCCTTGTTACTGGTGAAAACTCAGTAGAAGACAAGGGAATTGATATCAAAGATAAAATTCTTCTGATAGTACCGGGTCCCAGTTCTAATTTCTCTGGAAATTAATTCTCAGCTGGTAAATTAGGAGCCAATGAAGAGGAGGGCCCAGGAACGATGGGTAGAGGATTCATCTGAAGGGCGGTGGTTGGCACCCCGCTCCCTGATTGATGTTTCCATCACAGAGGAGAAGCACATGGTAGGGAGTCAGCTCAGGGGACAGCATTCTACATGTTCTTTGTGCATTTCATCTACGGACTGGGATGAAAAGGTAGTGCTTCCTTACTGGCATTTTCAGGGAGGATCACGCCTGCATTTCCATTTTCCTCCCTGTGTCTTTGTGTCTCTTTATTGTTTTCATTTCTTCCTCTCATGCAGCAGAAATGGTAAGAACTCTTGACTCCCATCTCCATTCTTCTCTAGTGACTTTTCTTGCTCTGGAGAAGCCGAATGGTAGAGGACAGGAGATGTGTTAAGGAAGGTTGGGGACAGCCTTGCTTGCTTCCTGGTCCCCCGCTCTGTATTTCTTTGTGATGACAAAGTAGAGGGATTTCAAGGGTTGGAGTGTGATGCGTAAGAGGGCTTTGGCCTAGCTTCAGTATCCGTCTGCCCAGTTTGCAGAGTCCTATCTATAGAGTCCTGATTTCAGATTTCCAGCTATGTTAGAGACCTGAATAACACTCAGGCCCCACTTCATCCCTACTTATGTCTCAGGGAAGAAATGAGCAAATTGTGTCATAGTTAGAAAGGCTGGCATTTTACCTACCATTGGCTTTCTCAATTTTAATAGAATAAAGCCAATGAGTAGTGAACAGTAGGCATCAGCCCTAGATCTGCATACAAGTCCTTCCTTTAGACATGATGTGTTTATTTGAATTTTATGCATCTGGGCAATTGAAGAAAAGGTCTCAGCTCTCTTACTGGTTTTCCTGTTTGGATGGGGTGGGCCACAGGCACTGGCCTTAGTAAAGTTCAGCTTGTGTAGTTTTTTAAAATCTTGGATGTGAAACTATGGATTGAACTTCTAGAAGTCACAATCAAAAGTACCTTCTACTGGGGACTGATCAAGCTACCTTATTAATTTTAAAGTTGAACTTATTTGAGAATGTTAGTAGGTATGAGAAATCTAGGATGAGTATTTTGCAGAATGACTTTAAATAAATACCACTGTCACTGTTTAGAACTAGGAAAAAAAGTCACTTGTGTTTATTCTACTCTTTGGGCCTTTAGCTAATGAATGTAATCAAGCTTTTTTTTTTTTTTAAATTTGGTTAACCTTCTTTAAACAAATAAGCAGAAAAATTTTTTGGTTAATTCTTATTAATTTGTTTTGAAAAATCACACACAGATTTAAACACTTTATTTGTAGTATTTGTGCATGGAAATAATAATATGATAATACTGCATTCTATTTCAAGCTAGTAAATTGTTTCTAAGAAATAAGTAGATGAAACTTTAGAGCTTTTTAATGAAAAATATAGGCTCTGGAAATGCATATTAATTTGAAGAACAGAAAAAAATTTAAAATAAGTTTTTTTCAGGGTTACATGCAGCTAGAACTAAATACAGGAAGGTTTTTGGAAACAAGATATAGCAAAAATAATATGCCCTTTGGGTGTAAGAAATACAGACAGACAGCAGACCTGTCCCTAAAAGGGAAATATATATGAAATTTATACTGTCATGGGTATTCTCAGAAGAGGAGTAATCTATTCAAGTTGTGCCTTGACAGGCTCTGTTACCTTGCTACACAGCATTTAACTTCTCTGCTCTTATTTTTCTTTAATTTTCAAAATGAGAACTTGCTGCTTTGGTGGCAAAGTCATTGTAAAATACAAGCATTGTCCCAGAGTGCTACTGTCCATGATATGCTATTTCAACATGGATAGACCTATTTGAGGCAGGCATACCGCCAATACATTGTGGTGATTACAGATCCCCAAATCCCAAGGCCTGCTTCTGCTTTCAAGAATTCACAGTATTGATTTGCCCTGGAGGTAGAAGAAAATCCAAATGTGAGCTTGCTTTTTCCAGAAGGCACAATGTCTGCAGTCTCAAGTTTCATCATAACCTGCAGATGAGATCACAGAAAATGTACTTGTGAATAATGACTCATCAATTGAAATTTATTAGGTAGCACAAAATCACCCCCTATACATAAATCTTGCTAAAGAATAATCACCTTTAGCTTGAAAAATACCCATGTTTATCCTTTCAGGAGAAGACAATAAAATATTTAAAGACTGCTATTTCTTAGATAAATGATCAAGTCCCTAACAAATCTTTTTAATTTTTCTAATATATATGGTTAATATTTTACCTTCTTTAATGATCTTTCCTGCAACAGAAACCAAATTCCTTTTCAACTTGGAGTGGAGCAGGAAGCTACAAAATTAAAAAAAAAAAAGACTCAGAGTTATCACCGTCTCCATTTTAAGGCTGAAAAAATAAGACAAAATCATTGTTGCTTTTCACAGCTTTGTGGAGGCAACGGTCGAGGCCACCGTGCATCTTAAAAGGAAGCAGAATCACTGGGAAGTTCAGCTACATCAAAGTCCTTGCATTCAGATTTTATTTTGATTTAGCAACAGAGCTGCACTGGGAATTCATATTTGGTTCCCCTTATCCAAATCTTGCTTTCAAACAAAACCAAAACCAAAACAAAACATGCCAGAGTTTTGTAGCCCTTCAGATTTTGTAGAAAAATCATAATTCATAACTTCTGGGATTTTGTGCACCCCACAATTCTGCTCTATTTGAATATGTCTTTTGGTCAATAACACATAGCCTATGAGGGCCATACAATGATCCAGAGATGCAAACAATCAATTCCTAAGGGTGGTTTTTATCATTATGATTTGCCTGAAATTAAGAAAAATTAAAGCAATCCTAAAATGTTGGTAAACTAAAAAATGTTTCTCTCTGGAGCTTAGTAAAGATATTATTTCTAGATTTTAGCAAAAAATCCAGCTCCCACAGGATGTTGGATAATAGTGCAAATTTCCTACAGCACAAATGCAGATATTTGGAATAACATGATTTTCATGAAGGAAAACTTGTGGTTGGGACATTATTGGTGTTGTTTGAGCTGGTCTGGGTTTTCCATCATTACTGTCTTTGGTTTATATTATTTTTTATCTTTTTAGCAATTTCTTTTTAGTTAAATCTATGATGTGAAGTGAAGCATATTTACATCAATAATTTAAAAAAAGTTTTTAAACAATATTTTGGGGCTATTTTTTTCTATAACTAGACTTTAAGTACTGTATATTTCAGTTCAAACAGACTCATCATATTCCTATTTTTAAAACATATGTACTCATAATTCCTCTAAGTTTTATTTGTTGGGGACCTGGCTGTGTAAGGGTTAAGCTGCTGACCACACTGTTCTCTGGCTGTGTTGGAAAAGATCATATTCACAGCCTCTGAAGGCCATAGCTGAGGACATTTGGCTCTCATCCCTATTCCAGGGCAATAATCACCAACCTAAGAGATAAGACAGTTCTTCCAATTAGCAAGATTTATAGTTTGGAATGTCTTTGTTCTAACTTCTCAAGGCCTTGCTCATTTTCGTGGGCTTTTGCCTCAGATGTGCCTTCTACTTCCTGTACCCTCCTGATTTGTTAAGGGCTCACTAAATACAGACAGTTGAGAGAAGTCTTTGTCTTAGCTCTGAGAGAGTTCTGACTTTCCTAGATCCTCAAACTCCATGTTACTTGTCTCTTTTATGTAAACCTTCATTGTACACTTGTTTTAGGAGATTGGAAGCCTGATGAGCTCCTGATATTTATTTTTTCTGTACTTGCTGAATTCAGTCTTTGGCCTCAATGTATTTTCTTTTGAGTTCTGTCTTTCTTCTGTGCTTTTTTCCACTCCAAATAACTAATTTCTTTTCTTTTCTTCTATTGTCCTGGGATTGGACTGAACCCAGGAATTTTGTACTGAGCTGCTAACACAGATCTTTCTGTAAATTTTTTTTTTTGGACAGAGTCTTACTAATTCCCTTAATTTTCTTAAGTTACTGCTCATGAATTTTGTACACAAATGTTCATTTAACCTATTTGGTTCATATTTATTTCAAAGGATAGATAGTCAAGAGTCTTATGTTCTTTCTCAGTACAGTTATTCTTTCTTTGTATTTTATAGCCATTAGAATAAATGCAACAGGCCCCCACCACAGGAAGGCACTTCCTGCATGCAGCCTGTGTGGGCAGAGAACCAGCAGATTCACCTTCGCCTACTGGCTCCTGACAGTGGAAGGCTTTCTTCCTGTGGGCAGCCCAGCAGGAGCATGAACACACAGCCAGGTAAGCCCTGTGCACCTACAGGCCACCATTGGAGGCCCTTGCTTCCTTTGGCAGCCATCACCCACTGGCAGAATCAGACAAACACACCCCTGTGTGCTTGCCACCATCGTGGGAGTCTCAGTGTAGACACTCAGGCTGAGAGAATCAGCCCTACCACCACTCACCCCTGGCCATTGGGGAAGCCCCAGTGTAGCTGCATAGGTCTGGAGAAGCCTGTCCCACACCCTGCTACCTCCCTGTAAACTGGGTGTCACAGGAACCCAGATGCCTGTCCCATTCCCCTATACTTTGGAGGGGCAGCTAATGTGGGAAGTGCTTGGGACCCCACAACCAGTTTTTTGGGAGAAACCCAGGAGAATGACAAGACGAAGGAGCAAAAGGCAATCTCAGACCTCCAGCCCACATACAACAAGTCTGGGAGATACAGTCATGGAAGAAAATGGAAGGCATACACCTGAAATCTCTGAGAGGATAACAACTGAAGTAAAGGAACAACTTCATGAGACTGTAAAAGTAATCAGATCAGAAATAATGTCTCAGGTAAAATAAGAAATGAAAAACATAATGAAAGAATTGCGAAGCATATCTAAAGACAGAGAAAAAAGAGGAGGATAGGAAAATGAGGGAAACCTTGAATGAACACAATAGAAAGGAATTACAATGCATGAAACAGATTCAAAAAGATATCCAAGAAATTAAAAAGTTGATCGAAAGCTGGTAAAACCGCTTGAAACAGACGGAAGATAGACTTTCAGACCTTGAAGACAGGATTGCAGCTAGAGATCATGAAAGGAAGGATCTCTTAAAAATAACAAGGAACCAGGAAATAACAATTCAATGGCTGCCAGATGATGTGAAGAGAAATAATTTAAGAGTGATTGGTATCAATGAAGAAGCAGGGGTCAACACAAATGAAATAAAAAGTCTATTTACAGAAGTAATAGCAGAAAACTTCCCAAACATGGGGAAAGGATCTGGTATACAGATAAGTGAGGCATATACAACTCCAACTAGCCATAACCAAAATAAATCTATACCCAGACATACAATAATCAAGATCCCAGAAATTCAGCACAAGAACAGAATATTAAAAGCTGTTAGAGAAAGGAAACAGATCATCTATAAAGGAAAACCAATTAGAATCATGGCAGACTTGTCAACACAAACCATCAAGTCAGGAAGAGTTTGGAGTGAAATGTTTCAAATCCTGAAAGAAAACAACTTCCAACCCAGATTGATGTACCCTGCAAACTATCTTTCAAACTTGATGGAAAAATAAGATACTTTCAGGATAAAGAACAACTGAAGGAATTCATGACCACCAAACCAACCCTACAGAAACTGCTGAAGGATACTCTAGAGAGAGATAAAGATGACCATGATCTCAGGAATAGCAGCAGAGGAGCATCACCAAATAGGACAGGCAATTGAATGAAGGGGAAAAGCAGAGGGCCAAACATAGGAGGATAGCATAGCAGAAACAAATCAATGTATGCCGGTTGTAACCATTAATGTAGATGGTTTCAATTCAGCAATAAAAAGAAACACAAGGAGAGTGGATCAAGAAACAAGATCCATCAATACAATGTATACAAGAAACACATTTAACTCAAAAGGAAATTCATAGACTGAAAATCAAAGGAGAGAAAACAATTGTTCCATGCGATGGGAGACCAGAAAAAAGCAAGGGTAATTTGCCCATCAACTGCAAAATGGATAAGAAAGATATGGTATTTTCATACAATGGAAAGTTACCCAGCTACAAAATAGGACAATCTCCAGGTTCTTGTAGATAAATAGATGCAACTGGAGATCATGTTCATGGGCGAAACAGTTTGAACTCATATGGGTGAACACTAGCATAAAAAACAGAAGGAATTAGTGGGATCCAAAAACACAATAGATATTATAAAAGTGATAGGGGAGGAGAACACAGGAGGAGAAGGTAGTAACCACTGTTAATTTCTTATTGTCTTGTCTTGAACTCTTGTAATGTTTTCACAATTTTGGTAGGTTTGGTTCTGTTCTGTCTTGTTTTGTTAGATTTTACTGTATCTGATGGTATGGGCAGCTAGTTTGAACATAATGGGATGTATTATGATAATCATGACTGGTTTCCTATTATCTTGTTTTGAAGTCCTATAATGCTTTCATTCTTTTGTTTAATCAGTTTTATTCTGTTTTGTTTTGATTTTATTATGTATGATGGTATGAACAGCTATTTTGGAGAAAAAGAGACACTATAAGTAACTGTTGTTCATTTCCTGTTACTGCTTTTGAAGTCCTGTAATGCTTTTATTCTTTTGTTTTGATTGGTTTTAGTCTGTTTTCTATTATTTGATTTCATTGTGCATGAGGGTATGGACAGCTATTTTGAAGAGAACAAGAGACATTATGGAAGCCATTGTTGATTTCCTGTTGTCTTGTAGTCCCATAATGCTTTCATTCTTTTATTTTGATTGGTTTTATACTGTTTTGTTTTGTTTGACTGCATTGTGTGTGAGGGTATGGACCATTATTTCAAAGAAGACAAGAACATTATGGTAGCCGCTGTTGATTTCCTCTTGTCCTGTTGTGAAGTTCTGTGTTGCTTGCATTGTTCTGTTCTGATTTGCTTTGTTCTGTTTTGTTTTGTATAGTTTTATTATTTTTAAAATAAAAAAAAGGGGCTGGGGATTTAGCTCAGTGACCTAAGCGCCTGCCTGGCAAGCACGAGGTTGTGAGTTTGATCCCCGGTGCCGCAAAAAAAAAGAAAAAAAAAAAAAAGGATAAACACAACATACCTTATTGCTGAAGGGGCTGTTATACAACATGTTTTCATTGCGAGCAGTAGTACCTAGAAATACACATTCTGTTAATATCTCTTCAGTTATTCATATATTCATGATTCATTTAATCATCACTTGAAAAACTGGTGAGTACAAAGATCAAACAGAAAAATTATGAAACACAAAAAGGGCATACTGGAAATGTACCTTTGGCAAATATGTTATTAATTTCTCCCTCGGTTATGGATTGACTTGGGTAGGACACTGAGGAGTCACCTCAGTATAGAAATGATCTTCTGAATCCCTCTGAGAAATGACTCTTACTTGGTCATTCCTCTCCTCCTCCTCCTCCCTCCTTCTCCTCCCTCTTCCTTCTCCCTCCTCTTCCTTCCACCCCTCAACACTCATGGAGGTGGACCAGGGGCAAAGCGCCTTCTCCTAGGAATGCTTGCTCCTGCTGCTCCTACTTCCTTTGCCATGAACTCTCCATTTTCCATCCCAGTTGCACCTGTGCTTCTCTTGCTTTTCCCTCCCAAGCTCACGCTGTGGTCCAGGCTGTAGACTGAAGCTTCTGGATTCTTCCAAGCTCCCTAACTGGCCATTACCTCTCAATGCTATCCTGACACACATTGCACTCCATCACATTCAAGCAAACTGCTCTCTTGAGTCTTAAATGCATTTCATTAGCTCTTATATTCTTTCTCCCTCTTTTATGAGTATGTGTTTGCTATACAGAATCAAGACATTCATTGTGGGGAGTAGGTGCATATACATGCCGCATCTCAACCCTTTTTACTTTCTTTTCCCTTCTCCCTCCTGTCTCCCCCTTTGTCTGGGCCCCCTTCCTATTCCCATTCTTTAACTGCTGAATATCAACCATCAGCTTCTAGTTCCACACATCTGCACCAGTGCCAGTCTCTACAGCAAATTCCTGTGCACAAGTCTTACTCAGCTTGCAGACTATATGAGATGTGCAAAGGTCACACAAAGCAGGCTGAGAACCACCAGTTCAGTCAAAACCAAAGCTGCTGCTTCTGCTATTTTGTTACAATGCCTCTAGCAGTGTTACGCTAGAGTCACTTCACAAAATTTTGGATGTCAAGTGGTTTTGCACATGAATATCAAATCTAGGTGAATTTTTACACTGACCTGTCCATTGTTTTTGAATTCAGATTAACTGAAGTTGGTTCAGGTACTTTGTTTTAGTCTTACGTATTTCAATTAATGCCAAACACTTACCACTTGGGTGGTGCACAATGGTGAGTTTATCTAAAAGGCAAGAAAAAAAAAAGCTTATTCTTTTAGGTTTTGTTCAGCATTTATCCAAAGCTTTCTTTTTTACTATTTTCCTACTTTGTGTTTTTAAAGGAACTATGAAATCTTAGTCTAGTCTTAAAACATTAACCCTAACCTTAAACGCATCCACTCTGGCTACCAAGTCTGAAATGATTTTTCTAATTATTTTTTTTTCCTTTCAACACTGGTCTCAAGCTGTTATGATTTTTGGTATCTCTGACAGTTCATAAATTCTGCTACTTTACCTACTGTTCCTTTCGACTAAACTCCATTCTTTTTTAAAATCAACATTATTCAGGAATAATTATGTCCAGTACAAATTAAACATTGCTAAATGTATAAGTTGATGACTTTTCACACATCTATATAGGCACATACCCACCAACCCAATAGGATGGAGACCATTTCATATCACAGAATAGTTCCTCATATCCCATGTCACTCCCCATTAGAACATTACTCATGATGGCCCTTGGTGAATAGTTTTGTCAAGATTATTATTACAGTGTCTAGAATTCAAGACACTGAATTTGTAGCCTGTACATCTTTGTGTTTGATGTCTTTTGCTTAGTTCCCTGAGATCCATTTGTACTGTTCTGTATAATAGTAGGTATTTCTTTTTTAGTGCCTTGAGTGGCATCCTATAGTAAAAAATACAGCATGATGTAATTATCTCTTCTCCTGTTGGACATTTGAACTGTGTCTAGTGTGGCTATTATGAATCAAACTGCTATAAACTTTTATGCACAGGTCTTTGGCAGATATATGTTTTCACTTGGCATGTCATGTATTAAGCACACATGTGATGTTTCCCAAGGCATTACACTGTATCATGTGTCAGGTATGTCCAGCGCTACATCCCGAACAACACTGAAGTCTGACAGTCTCACAATAGTCTTTGGTATGGGTGTCTATTGTTACGTCATCCCGGTTTCATCTGCTGGCATCTTTCTTATGCTTTGTCAGCTAAGACTGGGTGGTAAGTGTGCTCACTGGAGCTGGACTGTCACTGCAGATAGGTAGGTAGATAGATAGATATCCATGACTAGTTACACTTCTGCCCAGGATTCCAGGACAACATGGCAGGGTTCACCCCAGAACCCCTGTTTCTTAGGTCTAACTCCGTTCTCTGGCAGTAGGAAAACTGGCTCTTGGGATCTGTAGTACATTTATATGTTAGCTTAATCCTAGAATATCCATAAAGCGGTTTTAAATGTTAAACTGTATCTTTGTGGAGAAAATATTTATTGGAGTAAAGTACTATTTTTATTTACTGTTCTTTTTTACTTTTAGCCCTAGAATACTCTGTTTTCTAAATCTATGTTTCTTTTGACATCCCTGTTCTGTGTGGCTGTTACTTATGCTAATTTATTCCTGCTTATATTCTGTTTTGCCTCATTTCTTACCTCTTCCTTATTTATTAAATATATAAAATATTGACAAGGTTCTAAAAGTCAGGAGGATACAAAGAAGTGTACTCAGAGAAGTTCAAGGAAGTGTTTTTTTAAAAACATTTCCTTTTTGGGTTGTTTAGGTAAGTTTCATTTTTTAGGTAATTTTCTTTTCAAGTAAGTTGCTAAATACACTGACAGAACTTTAATTATGGCTTTACAGTATCTCTCCAATACCTGCAGATACTGTTGTGATAACCTACTTTGACTCTTGCTATAGATAATTCTTTTTTTCTTTTTGCCTTGACCATTTTTGTCATGGGTTTATCAATTTTATTTATGATTTCAAATGACTTATTTTTGACTTCATAAAATTTCTTCTGTTCAGTTCTTAACATTTTCATCGATTTTTGATCTTACTCCTTTTTATTTCTTACATTTTGATTTAGTTTGCTTTTCAATTTCTAGTTTCCTAAGGTGGAAATTTATAGCATTGATCTAAAGCTTTTTGCCTTTTCTAGCATAACTTCTACGGTCATTAAATTTCTAATTTAACTGTTAACTGCATAATCACTTTAGCTGAATTCCACAAATTCCCATGTAGCTTTTCCACTATCATCGAGGTTAAAATATTTTCTTGGGATTTGCTATTTGCCTCATGATTATTTTGAAATGTTGCATTTGATTCCTAAACATCTGGAGAGATTTTGTAGGTATCTAATTATTTTCCAGTTCACTTTGTGGTGGTGGTGGAATATGACTTCAAAAGACTGAAATACTTCTGAGAACACATTCTGAAGGTTTTAATCTTTCAATATTGAAACTTTTTGATGATTCAGCTGTGTCTGTTTGGAGACACTCCCATGCACACCTCTGATGAACTGCGGTTTATATTCTGAAGTTTTGGATGGATGCCATATTTGGCAAATGTCCAGTAGGTGACGTTAGTTGTAGCATACTTCAGACCTTCTCTTTATTGATTTTTATTATTCTATTAATTACTAAGAGAAAAGTGAAAACATTTCAGTACTGTCAGATTTTGCTTGATGAGATCTGATAAAACTCACAGGCATATGCAGTAGAAAACACACAGGGATTTAGGGCTGTTCTCTCTTCCTGGTGAACTGCCCTTTATCGCTGTGCAGTATCTTTTGTACGCCTTGTGGTACTCTTTGCCTTGAAGTTTATCTTGTTGCATGCTAGTGGGGTCATGACAGCTTTCTTTTCCTTACTGTTGACATAGCAGACCCTTTACCATACTTCATTTTCCAACTATCTGCCTTATATTTAAGATGCTTGTCTTCCAGTCAAAACTTTAATAGTTCTTTTTTTATCCAAACTGACAATATTTTTCTCTCAAATTAAGTAGTTAATACGTTTAGATTTAACATAATTGTTGATCTGGCTCAGTTTAACATGATCATCTTGCTCTTGATTTTTTGCTTAGCCATTTTATTTATATTCCCCTTTGTGATTTTCTTGCTTTATTTTCTGTGAATCAAATAGTTCTTTAATGCTCCATTTCATTTCTTCTACCAGTTTTTGAGATACACTGCTTTCATTTTTTTTATAAGTTACTTTGTGACTAAAATATACAACTTTAATTAATTAGAGCCTATTTGGAGCCAACAGTGCACTTCCTTGCACCTTGTCTGATGTCTGGCTCCTGCCCGTTGTGTCTTGTCCTTTCCATAACCGAGTCTCACAATCTACACTTCACACTTCATTGTGCAAACCTTCATTTGTCTGCACCTTCTGCTCTTTGTGCGATTACTTTAATATCTTGTCCTTTACATGTTTTACACTTCAACTTGGGTGTTAATATTTTTGGCTCTAACTAGTAGTCTTTGAAATAATTTTTACAAAAAGAAAGAAAATGTAATATTTTATGTCTATTTGCTTTGTATGATTTTTACTGTGCTTTCCCCTTAGTGTGGATCTGACATGCTTTGTGCTAATTTTCTTTCCACCTGTAAGATATTCTTTAGCATTTAGTTTGTTGTGATTTTGCTACCAATTCTCCAATCTGGACCTCTATTTCACCAATTTTTGAGGAATATTTTCCCTGCATATAGAGTTGAGTGATCTTTTTTTTCTGTTTGATCTTTGAAGGTATTATTACATTATCTTTGGCCTTCTAGTCATCTAATAATCAGTTAGTAAGCAGTCTTATATTTTCCCTGTATAAGTAGTGTATCATTTTACTCTGGCTGCTTTTAAGAATTTTCCCTTTACCTTGGGTTGAAGTAGTTTCACCACAAATTGCATAGAGGTCATTTTCTTAATAATTATGCTAATTGGGTTTTTTGTTTGTTTTTATTTGAAGTTCCTGGAATCTATGGAAATAGTTTGCAATAAATGTGGCAATGTTTTAGACATGATTATATTATAAATGCTTTGTCCCAGACTCACTCTTTTCTAATTGCGGGGGCTAACCATATGCAGGCTAGATTGATTATACTGTCTAGCACAAAGCCCTTGTCCTGCTCATTGCATTGAATAATTTCTGTTGCTCTGTCTTCAGGTTCACTAACTCTTTGCTATGCCTAATCTGTTAATAAGCTCATTTGATAACTTTTCATTTCTTATATTATATAACTTTATTTTAAAAATTTCCACTTGTTCTGTTTTCTACTACTTGATTGCAATATGTGAGAAGATATGATCAGTTTTTTGAAGAAAACAAAGGACATTAAGGTAGCCATTGCTGATTTCTTATTGTCTGATTTGAATGTCTGTAATGCTTTCACTCTTTTGTTTTAGCTGGTTTTATATTATTTTGTTTTGCTTGAGTTTATTGTGTGTGAATGTATGAACAAGAATTTCGAAGAAAACAAGAGACACTAGGGTAGCCATTGTTAATTTCCTGTTGTTATGTTTTGAAGACCTGCATTGCTTGCATTGTTCTGATCTGCTTTGTTGTGTTTTACTCTGTTTTGTTTTGTTTGGTTTGGTTTTTATTCTCTTTTAAAAAAAATTTCCACTTGTTTCTTTTATGTACTATCAAATTTTTCTGCTAATATTTCCTTTTCATTTATTCCTTGAAATTGTACTTTTCATCAATTCAATGTTTATAAGAGCTGCTTCTGAACCTTTGTCAAGGTCAACACTGGGCCTGCTCCAGTACAGTTTCTATTGATGGCTTTCTTTTTCTTCACCATGGATTCTTATTTCTTTGTACAATATCTTTTTTCTTTCTTTCTCCTTTGCAGTTGAAACCTGCATATGCCCACCTGTTGCATGTTATGGATTTTATAATATTCTTGGAATAAGTATAGGTTCTTGTTTTAGCAGGCTGGTCAATTTCCGACATAAGCTGCTATTCTTTTTTCAGTACTGATCTATAGAAAGCCCAAGGTGATTTATAAGGCACTTGGGAGACTTGGCCTACAAATGCAGACTCCTATGTGGTTCCTGTAGGGCTTGGTTGTAGGTTTTCTTGTAGCATAGCTAGAGTAGATGCTGCTCTAAATCAAGGTGTTTCCTCCTTATAGCTCTTGGGTATCTCTTAAGGATGCCTAGTGTTTTAAGAAGATGCTAAGATTTCCTCACTTTGCAGGACAGGAGCACAAACTTCCCTAGTGCCTCTGTTTTGGTTTCAGGCTCTAGGAGTTGCCACCTTGTGTGCTTTGGGTGGTCTCACCAAATGCATGGACTCCTTAGTCTTTCACAGTTCCTCCTCTGGGCCTCTGGGCCACTGCTCTCTAGGGACCTTCCACACAGCCTGGCGGCCGTGGCTGCCCTGAAGTGCAGCCTCCACCTCCTGGGGTCTATACCAACCCTTGCTTTGCTGAGACCTTAGTCAGGAAGTCATCTCCGGCAGAGACAAATGCTGCTGTGTGTGCTGCTCTCTCTGGGCTGGTGGTCTTTGCCTGTGTGCAATCTGCTTGCTGAACTCGGTCACTCCTACACTCTGGTCAGTGTCCCATGCAAGTTGACCACGTAGCTGCTACACTTCACTCCTGTGGCCGAGGGGGAACTAATGGACTCTTAGCTAACACCAGTAATTTACAACGTTGATTTTGAATTCTAACAGGAGTGGGTGGGAGTTTCTCATCTCACTTTGGGCTTTTAGTTTCCAAAAGTCGTTTTCCTTACTTGAATCTCATTTCACATTAGAACAAAAGTCTGTGGAGCTTCATTACCTATAAATTAGTCTCATGTTTATGACCTTAATTATTTGAGGAAGTATATTTGTGCTTTAGGAAACATTTTAGAGAGTTTAAAGAACTCTCTATGGGAAAGTAGATAATAGTTTAATAATATGAAGAGAAATGAATTTCCACTCCTTGAATTTCAGCATGAAATTCCCACTACCTAAAATCGATGCAGTGTTATGGAAAGCATTAGAGTTGGAAGCTCTTAAACTTCTTTAGTGGTTGTTAGTTTTTAATTATCCATGCAGGAGTAGAGACTTGGGAAAAGAGTGGTCAGATAGTGACAACATAATTTATTTTCAATTTTGGAATGCGGTGTTCATCTTTGGAGAAAATTTACCATCTTAATATCATTTGATTTGTGTTAGCATTGAGTGCAGCCCCTACTAACACAGCAACCGGTAATTATTGTCCCTGGGAATATGCAGTGCTAGGAAACGCATGAGCTTTAGGGAAAACCGACATGAGAGCTATAATTTAAAATGATCCACATGTGGACAATTGTGAGAATTGACTATATTGAGAGTATTCCACCTTATTAAAAAGTATGACTCCTTAATTATTTGATTCCCTATATAATGGCTAATTAAAAAACTGGAACAGAGTTGTCCTATTTATAACATAGCTCATACAGAAATCAAAATAGAGTACTGAGCCTTGATGGAGGGGTCATTGGGGGTCAAAGAATAAAAACATTTCATACATAAGCTCAGTGTGCACTCTCAGCATGTGTATAATCATTCCTACTTTGTGGATGAGCAACACGAGCAGGGACAGAAATGGCTCCAGGAAGACATCGGGAAGTGACTTGGTATGGGCTGGAAGTGGTTCCATGTTTCCCACTGCATCCCGCTACTGTCTTTGAGGATCTCACTTACCACAGACATTTTCTTCTTCTGGCCTCTTCCCAATAATGCTGTCTCGTAATTGTCGTAGCTTTTCCTTACAAGGACACAGGGCATAGAATAAAGGACCAGGACATAGAAGTCAAGATTGAAACATTTTTCATGGCTCAAGGTGAAAACATTTCGTTAACACTATGGCTTGGTGTTCATTTGGTATTTATGTTGTCTGGAACCCCCCCACCCTTGGTGCTTTATGAGGGTCATCTTACTCAGTCCTTACTAGCACTGGAAGGGGTGTAAAATATCACCATTTCCTTTTGTTGTTGTAGAAACAAGATGCAGAGAGGTTAAGTGACCTTCCCAAGTCAGACAGTGCCAACTGGCGGGGTCAGGATGAGAACCAGAGGGCTGATCCTTTGGGAGCACTTTCCCTCCGGTCTACACTTGCTGTTAGGGACTGGAAGCATCACAGCTGCATTACACAGGGATGGCTTCCTGCTGCCTGAACCCAGCCCTGGCCTGGGGGGTGGGGGGAGACCTTCCCTCCCTGTGTTGTAAGCATTAAGATAGGGACTTGGGGACAAATGATGTGCAGTGCAGTTTTCCTTCTTAGTGCATTTGTGATCTCTCCTTGTTTTCCAGACATTCTACACCATTATCCTTTTAATCCACAGGAGAACAAGCTAGAAGGCAGTTAAACCCTTCCCCTGTAGAGCTGTTCCTTGATCTCCTGGAGTGGAGCTGCCCAGTCAGGTTGCCCTGGTGGGCTCCTCAGTGAGGAGGTCGGCAGGCAGCACTCCTGTCTCCTCTCCAGATGCCCGTGTGCTACCTGGCTCTCCACCTTCCAGAAGCTCCACTGATGAACCACAATCACTTCAGTTTCCTGTGATAAACTTATCCCAGGGGCACAAATGTGCACTTTTGCAACTCTAAAAGGAACACTGAAAAGTATATAGGAGTGTGTGTGTGTGTGTGTGCGCGCGCGCGCGTGCTGGGGACATGGAGAAGGATATTATCATTATTATTGCTATTATTTTCTGTCTGGGCCTCTGCCCCAGTCTCTATGTTAAGGACTGGCTGAGTCAAACACAGTCCATAAACTTCCAGCTCTGGTGGAAAGCACTCTCAATGTCTGTTGGCCTGTGTTTACAGGTTAAAGAAAAAAACTTTTTTTGGGGGGGGCATAAACACTATATTCATGATCTAATTCTCCCTGTTAGATGAGTCACATCAGTCTCCATGGAGAAAGAAGTAGGGTTCTCCTTAAATTCTTCCCCAAAAGATGGAATACAAATATGAAAATAAAATAGAAACGACCTAGGTTTAATAGAATGACTAGTGAAATAATTTCCAAGAAGCTGTATTATTCTGAATTGAAATTTCTATCAAAGGTCTTGGCTTACATCAATAAAACTTACACAAGATAGCACCACTAGGACAAGGAGTTTGGGGTTTGTCTTTCGGTACCTTTTGCCCTTCTCAGGATGAGCAGGACCAGCGGGTGACGGTGTTGGCTGGGTGTGAGAGGACATGTCTATCACGGTTCTGATCGGTGCTCTGCAGTGGACATTCCCTGGTGTTTGTTTGCTAGAATAACTGCCTTTGCATAAACTGGTGTTGCACAATCTGGCCCAGGCCCAGCATCGGCCCACAACCAGAGCTGCCATTGGAGACAGGTAATTTCTGACCAGGCATGAATTCAGAAGTACTTGGAAAGTCCCTGCCCTTGCACTGTCTCTTGCCTATGTGCCAGATTCTTTGAAATGTCATCCCTGTGACTCATTTTCCTGTTGTTTAAAAAGTGTTCTTTTAAGCATTGTCTTTTAAATACAATTTATCACTTGGGAAGGTGATGTCTGAAGCGATTATCGTTTACATTTTGGTCTCAATAGCTTATTGAATGTGCTTAACCCCCAGGGAGCCAGGTTCTGGGTCAGGGAGGCTCTGCGAGGAGAAGAAAGGCGGTGCTGCAATATTTCAGGGATGGGAATGAATGACTGTAAGGTAGGTAGAGTCTGGTCCTGATGCCCCTGGGAGAAACATCAGGGAAGGGCGGATGCATTTCGTTTCCACGCTCATCTCAGAACAACCTCCTTCCATCTTCTCCCCAGATACAAATTATGTTTACAGAAGACAGGAAGGCAAGTTTAGCTGGAGTTAACATTCTTGGCATTGATCAAAAAACAGTGCTACACACACACACACACACACACACACACACGTTAATATTCTGGTGTCATACATATATATGTATATATATATATGAAGCTTTTCACATTTATGAATTTGCTTGACATGATTTCAAGCATCACCCGCACTAAGCACAGGTATTATCTGCTGATTAGGGGTCAGCTTTTATCACCAGGCTCCAGGACTGAGTTTGCCTAAATGAACTGGTAAAGGTGAAATCTCCAAATTATTTTCATGTTTTCAAACTGAACTTTACAAACACCTTTTGTAGTTGCCAGTCAAAGACAGGACAGCCGCCTGTATTTCTCATGCAGTCTCGACCCCACAATCCTCTACGAGTCTGTTCAACCGGGACTGTTCCAAGGGTCCCCAGGGGTCACTGTTACCTGCTGAATCATTTCCAGGCTGCTTTTCCCCATCTGCCAATGTTTGAATTTCTCCAGGGCTTCATCCACAGACAGCTTTCCATCTTTGACCTTCTCCTGGAGGAGGATGAGTTCTTCCTGCCCAGCTGCCAAGCAGCGCCTTGGAATGGACATAGCCGGGCTCTCCACTCGAGCTTTGTCTGTGATACAAGGGAGGAAGCATCGACAGGAAGTCAGTGTATGGATTACAAATAGAGCCAGTGGTACTTCCTGTACTTCACTGTGTATGAGCTGCTGCGGAGTAGAGCAGGGCACGTTGTAATGCAGCTTTTCCAAAGACAGTGGTGGCACCTGGCATCTAGTGCTGCGGGTAAAGGAATGTGTCTCATTACTGAAATCATAGAGGTACAAGGACAGAAAAATTAGCAGCAAGAAGTTGACACTGTGGATTTGTAGGATGTGCTGATTTCTTTCCTTGAGGAATAAAAGGGATCCTGCAGGTGGGATTCTGAGGAGGTCATACAGAGTTACCAGCACTTGTGGCCTCTTCCAAAAGGAACAGCGGAAGCTACAGGTGACTGCTGTATTCAAGGACAGTATGCAGTGGGGAAGGCTGGGATTCCTTCTGGGAGCAACTCAATACATGAGAGGAACCAGGAGTTTGGGGCCAGTGAACCCCATCAGCTCAGATACTGGCCACCCTTGGCCACTGCACAGTCTCAGGGTGTCACAGACTTGCAGTCTGGTTAGGCGACAGCCTGGGGACTGAAGAGTAGATTTGTCCCGGAGAAGGAATTCAAATCTCCTCCCCACAGTCCCCAGAACCTGGAAAGGGAGAGGACCTATTATCTGGAGCTGAGGGCCTGGTTGCCACCTATACCCCCAGATGGAGGGTTGGATCTGTGCTGCCACCAGCTGGGACAGATGCTGAGATTGCTGTGCTGCTGTTGCCCTCTGCTGCACAGCCCTGCAGCACCTCTGTTGAATTTTGGTCAGAAGGAGGGGATGTCTGTGCCTGGGGCTCCCTGCTGTACTCCCCACCTCAGGCCAGATGCCTGTGGGCTTACAGCACCAGCAGGGTAAGAGAAAGAGTTCCATACTGGTGTCTGCTCTGAGCCCAGCCATGTGCAGGCCCTTGCTAGAACTGGGGTGGGTGCTGAGTGGTCCCCTACTTCCCCCATTCCTGATGCCATCACTCCATTGTTGGGGCAATCACATAGGGGTGCTCTGCTGTGTATACCATCTCTGCTAGGTCACTACTGTATCCACCCCCATGTGGACCAAGAGACATGGGTCTCTCTGATCTCACTGTGGCACACACTGCACCCAAAGCCATTGACTATGGTGGAAGAAGCCAAAGGGAGAGTACAGCAGATGCCCAGTTAGAACCAAAGCCAGTACAGCATACAAAACCAACACCCTGGACACATTTTTGGAGAAAGCTGCTTCCTATGAAAGGTCCCATGTTATAGTGGCAGACATAACTGATTCATCAAATGCACAAATATCAATAGAGGTAAAAAGAAATATGAAGAAACAAGGAAACAATGCCTCCATAAGAACATAATAATTTTCTAGCAAAGGATATCAAAGAAAACTATACTAACTAAATGCCTAATAACTAAAGAATAAATATTTGGGAACTTGTGAGGGTCAAGAAAATATAGTTTAATGAAATTAGGAAAACAATGAATGATTTGAATGAAAAATCCAGCAAAGAGATAAATGTAATGCCCAAAAGAAGCAGATGTCTTGGAGATAAAGAATTTAATAAGTTTTTAAAAATATAGTTGAAAACTTCAACAAGATAGATCAAGCAGGAGAAAGACTATCTGAACTTGAAGGCAGGTATTTTGAAATAGTTTGGTTAAAAAAAAAAGAAAGAAAAAGAGAGGACATCTTAAAGACAGTGGAACAGTAAGCAGCGGAGTAAAGTCTCTCTGAGAGAAACAGTTCAGATGCTGGAATATAACATCATGGAGAGGACAAGAAGGAAGGAAGTGGGTCCCCTGGACCAAGGAAGAATCTAAAATATGAATTGAAGCCCACAAAGAGAATAAAAAGAATTTAAATGAAGAAGAAGGTGGTGGCTGGCAGCACCTCAGCCTGGAGCTGGATTCACCCTGCCAGAAGAGCTGCTGAGCCTGGAGAC